>LPNX010803353.1:425561-446341 GCA_001517045.1 Pseudotsuga menziesii
TAAACTGAGGTAGATTGAAAAACAAACCAAAACTGGAGAAAATAAACCAAAAATTGAAGGAAAAATTTACTGACTCAACATCTGGCTCCAGCTGCGGGATGAAGTCCTCCCTGCGAGGCTTCAAGAACCTGTAGACCAGTGCCGTCTGTCCTTTATTCACCTATCTGAAAACTTCCATTGGGCTATGGAGTCTTTATTCAACCTCACTCACACTGGTATGTACAATGAAGAGTGAAAATGATCTCATAAACTGTAGAAATGTTTGAGGAATCGCCCATTGACAGGGCTGAGCAATTCCTCACCTTCCAAGGACTGCAAGATGAATGTATTATTTTCCAAAACTTTAGCTATCAGAAAGGGGGCAAACCAAAGATTATCAAATTTGCCATGCTTACCTTTCTGTTCCTTTCTTGCATCCCATCTTAAGACTAACTCACCTTCTGAAAATGTATGCTCTTTAATTCTTTTGTCAAACCTATTTTTTACTTTAGCTCTGTACAGCTGAGCTTCTTTGTCCACCTTCTCTCTATGCTGCTGCGGCTCTATCATCTCAAAGATCCTCCTTTGCATGTCATCCGGTTCCTCTTGAGAGTTTTGGAGGAATTTCATCACTGGAATTCCCAGCTGAACAGGAAACACAGCTTCTGTTCCATAAACTAGCTGAAAGGGAGAAGTGCCAATGGCCTGCTTTACTGTAATCCTGTCTGCCCACAATGCATATTTCAGCATTGAATCCCAAGACCTTTTGTTATGTTTCAGCAATTTCTTAATGCTTTGAATGAAATTCTTGTTGGATGATTCAGCCTGGACATTTCTCTGAGGATAATAGGGAGTTGAATGTTTCAAAATAATGCCATTTTTCTCACAGAAAGCCACCATTGCCTTGGATTTGAATGCTTTGGCATTATCAGTTATTAATCTGTGTGGACAGCCAAATATACTCAGGATATTGTCTTCAATGAACTCCATAATCACCTTATCTGTAGCATTCCTTGTAGGAATGGATTCTACCCACTTTGTGAAGAAATCTGTGGTTGTCAGAATCCAATGATGCTGTCCGGAAGATGTTGGATTTATCTCTCCAATAAAATCCAGACCCCATTGCTGAAAAGGGGCATTGACTGCAATAGGCTTCAATGGCAAGGATAATAATTTCTGTTTACCTACAAATTTTTGATAGGGTATGCAAGCTTTTACCTGCTGGTAAACATCTGAGAAGAGGGAAGGCCAATAGTATCCAGCTCTCAAAAGTTTGTAAGCTGTGGTTTTCCAATATTTATGCCCTCCACAGGCTCCTTCATGAGACTCTGAAATTACTTCCCCTATTTCAGCTTGATCCAAGCACCTTAACAAGATACCTCCTGGGTATTTCCAAAAAAATTGATCTTCCAGCAAACAATATTTAGTAGCTTTCAGTTTCAGAGACCTGGCAGCCTTCCTATCTAAGTGTTCTGGGCATTGCAAAAATATCAGGAAATAAACAATATCAGCATACCAATCTAAAGATGATAAGAGTCCATGATTCTTTCTTTCTCCAGCATTGCTTGTTTTCCTTCAGGTACTGATTCTTCTTCCATAACATGTAATCCCAGTGCTTGACAATTTGAGTCAGCCAGCAGTTTGGCCAATCCTTGTCCTTTGGCCAGATTTGTAGGTCTGATTTCCACCTCATATTCCATAATCTTGGCAATCCACTTTCCCCTCTTTCCTTCACTGTCAGGCTGGGTCAGAACATCTTTCACTGCTGCATTTGGAACAAATGAAATTACCTTTGAATGAAGAATATAAATTCTGAAAAATTTCAGAGCTTTCACTAGAGCATAGGCTTGTTTTTCCAGAATGCTATACTTCAGTTCAGAATCCCTAAGAGTCTTATTGAAAAAGGCAATGGGCTGTTCTAGTCCTTCCTTATTTTTCTGAAGTAAGACAGCTGCAACTGTATCTGCTGAAGCAAAAGAAAAAGTAAAGAACTCCTTGGTAAAATCAGGACTTACCAGAACAGGTGCTTCAGTCAGAGCCACCTTTATTTTTTCAAAAGATGCCTTTGCTTCAACAGTCCATTTAACCTCTTGGTCCTTCTTTAACATTGCTGTGATTTGTTTAATGGTCTCAGCAAAATTAGGAATGAACCACCGCAGAAAATTTATCTTGCCAACAAATGATTGCACATCCTTTTTTCTCCTGGGAAAACTGATCTTTAGTATTGCTTTGACTCTCTCAGGGTCAATTCTAATGCCATCAGTAGACACCAAATGACCCAACAGTCTGCCCTCTTGCACAACAAAATGAGATTTCTTGGGGTTTAAAGACAGTCCAAATTTTCTGCATTTCTAAAACGTTTGCCTCAAATGTTTTAAGTGCTCATCATCAGACTGTGAGAACACAGTAATGTCATCTAAATAAATGACAACAAACTTATCTTTCTCACCTACAAATGCAATGTCCATTTCCCTCTGAAAAGTTGCTCCAGCATTCATCAGTCCAAGGGGCATCTTATCGTACATGAAGGTTCCCCAGGGGGTGGTAAATGCTGTTTTTTCTCTGTCATCAGGGTGCATGGCAACCTGATTGTAGCCTGAAAATCCATCCACCATAGAAATATTTTGTGCCCCCACAACCTACTGTAAGACCTGTTCAATCTTTGGCAAAGGATAATTGTCTTTTAATGAAGACCTATTAAGATTCCTGAAATCAAAACACAATCTAATCTCCCCATTATTTTTTCTGACAGGTACAAGATTTGAAACCCAGGAAGAGTACCTGAGAGGCACTATTATCTTGGCATCCAGTAACTTTTTAATCTCTTTTTCAATCACAGGGAATAAGGCTGGATTTATCCTTCTCAATTTCTGTCGGAAAGGCTTGACATTGGGCTTCAAGGGAACCTTATGCTGAATAATTGCCGTGTCATAGGTTTTTAATTCTTCATAGGACCATGCAAATACATCCACATATTCTTTAAAAAGGTTAATATATCTGCTCCTTTGTTCAGCTGACAGAGATTTAGAAATTTTTACCATTCTTGGGTTTTCTGCAGTACCAATATTGCAGTCCACTACATTGTCTTCTAAGGATTGAACCACTGGCTTTGAAGGGGTGTCATCCTTGGTAAAAATTCTTTCTAAAGGCACTAAACCTTTAGGGATAAAATTACTCTTCAACTCAATGATCTTATGACCTGCAATCTGACCTTCCAGAAATTCATTTTCAGCAAAAACATTTTCAGCAGACTCACTTTCAGCAGACTCATCATCTTGTTCTTCTCCTTCATCCTAATCAATTTGAGCATTAGAAAACTCATCTGTAAGCTCAAGAAATTTCTTGATTTCAATATCATCTTCGAAAACCCTCCAGTGTTTCACATTGTTAGGGACACATGGTCTGTACCTTACCTCTATAGGATACCTTAACTGAGTAGTTTTAGAAATTTTGAAGTATGAGGCAGCCAAAGCTAAAGAGTCTGCAGTCTCATTGTGATTTCTTGGAATATGAGTGATATTAAATGCTATGAAATAATTGTCAAGCATATCCCATACCTCATTCCTATAAACCTTCAACAAATCCTGTTTTACTTGATAGTTGTTCTTCACCTATCGAACAACCAACTCGGAGTCGCCATATGCAGTGATTTGCTGAATGCCTAAGTCTTTAGCAGCTTTCAGTCCTAATATCAGAGCTTCATACTCAGCAGTGTTGTTAGTGGTAACAAATTCCAGATTATACATAAGTTTGACTGTTTCACCTCCAGGAGAAATGAGCAAAACTCCAGCTCCAGCACCCTCTTTGCAAGAGGATCCATCAAAATACAATTCCCACAGCTGATCTTCTTCTTCTCTGCAATGTTTCACTGGTTTTTCTTTTTCAACTTGTAAAAGGCCAACAAAATCATCTTTATCACTAAAATTCAACATACAAGTCCCTAAATATTTGTCAACAGAGTACAATGGATGATTAGTGGGGTTTTTATCATCTGTAACAATGTAGGCAAACTGTAGTTCTCTGTAAAGTCTCCTATTTTCTCCACCAAAAACAGGAATGGTGGCATATGAGAGATCCATCTGTAAGGTTCCTCCAACCTTCTTTGCCCAGGATCTTGAAAGAAGCATACCAAACTTGGGTGTGATGTCTGCTACAACAACATCCATTATGACACTCTTCATGGGCAGCTGAGTAAGGTTAACAACCATGTCTTTAATTACCCCTAGACACTTTACAACTCGGGATTCAAAGGCATATAAGTCATGGTAAGGCTTGGTAATACTGAGGCCAAGGGCTTCCATCACAGCTTTGCGCATTAAGTTATGGGATGCTCCGGAGTCTAATAGGCAATTGTGGATCATCTGGTCATGAACAGTTAAGGTAACATAGAAGGGAGGAGAAGCACCAGCTTCATTTTCTGTTTTCTCAGCTAGGGCAGAACCAATAAATATTTTTGGGCTTTCTTCTTGCAAATTGACAGTAGCTGAAATAGGTTGACCACTGGCAGCAGGCTGACTACTAGCAGAATTCATAACTTTTAAGACTGTTTGTTTATAAGATGGATTCTTTATAAGTTCAATCAATGGGACAGGAATTTTCAATTTCCCTAATTCAGTTTCCAAATTGAAATTATGAGCTGACCTATTTACCTCTTCAATTTCAGCATTTTTCTTGGACTTTTCTGCAGGCTGCTTCTTCTCTGTGACAGGACCAATAACTTGTTTATTAGGAACATTTGCAGCTGGAACATTTGCAGCAGGTATAACAGCTTTCTTCTTGGGATCTTGGACTACTTGTTTCGGACCAGATCTGAGATTAATGGTCTTTTTAATTCCATTCTGATTAGCAGCAGCATTTACAACAGTTTTTTCAAACTCTAAATCATCTTCAACTTCATACAAATCAGCATCATAAAATTCAGAATTCAAAAAATCTTCTTTTGTTACAAAACCTATGGATAAACCATCTCCAAAGTGATTCATGTCTTGGTCAGTTTCAGTCTCCTCAAAGAGGAGCTGTTCATCAACCTCCTCTTCATCAGCTACATTATTTTGAAACGGTGGGGGCACTCTCTGCTCTTCATTCTCTCTCCTTTCCTGCTGAATGTCATTATTTCTTCGCTCCCTTGGCATGAATCTAGGAGCAAACTGCCTCCTGAATTGATTTTGATTATTTGGATTCCTTTGAGCCTCTGGAGCGGGCTTGGCAGAATTCTTTTCTAGTTCTAGTTTGTTCAGCTTGGCAGTGAGAACCTTCACAAGTTTAGCCATTTCATCTATTTTGGCTTCAGCAGATTGAGGTGCAGCACTTGTTGAAACAGCCTCCTTCTTCCCTTTTCTTTCATATAACTGTTGAGGTGTTTCTTTTTTAAGTTTATTTGAAGCCAGTAAGTTTGACTCCACCTCCAATGCTGCATCTTGCATGTTCAACAAAGAGACAACTCTTCTTTCTCTTAGTAACAATGAAAATTCATGGTCAAATGCATTTGCATAAGTCAGTTTGGCTGATGTTTCAGTAGGTTTGATCTCTGCTGGAATCCTACTATACATCTTGTTAAATCTTTTTGAGAAATCAGCCACAGTCTCATCTTTCTTTCTTCTGAGTGCACCAAATTCAGTGATATAATAAGTTTGGTCCTTGGTGTCTCCCCACTGCCTCAGGAAAAGGTCACGGAGTTCTTCAATGATTGTAATGGAGTTGGCAGGCAACTCCCTGAACCATTTTCTCACATCCCCATCTAAACTCTGCACAAATCCTCTCATCCACACATCTTTAATTTCAATGTTCTGATTGTCTGCATAACTCAGGAAGGCCTCCCAATGTTCTTCTGCAGTTGTTTCACCTTGTCCATTGAATCGGGGCATATATTTCTGATAATCATGAGTAGGCAAGGCATGTAAAGGCTGGGGTAATGCTAGTGGTGCATACCTAGCAGCTATCATTCTGTCCATCATATCCATGGGTGGATTTTGGGCTGCCATTGTGGACTGAGGTTTAGTTTGAGGTTTTGAAGAGGAAGAAACTTGACTGGTACTTGCTTGGAATGGATTCTTTCCTATTTTCAGCTGAAAGAGTGGGATTTTTCCAGGAGAAGTAGTCTTAGCTTTCAAAAATTTTTTCTGGATTGGTAAAAACTTGAAAAGTATTTTTAGGAATGATAGGTTTTAACCAAGGTGAGTTTTCTGCTGGGTCTAATGAATCACCCAACTGGTGAGGATCACAAGAAGCTGGAAAAGATTGGGACCTTCTGAGCTTTCTTGCTGTTTTTATAATCTTTTAAGGGTCTGTCACACCCCGTAGCAAGGGAGATGTAGGTCTGCTCCTGGTTCCAATACTTATAGAACGAGAAACTTGACAGTTTTAGCCGAGATTTGCTGATCTTGTCCAAATGATTCCACGTTTTTAGCAATGATGAACTTGCTTTAGCTGCGTGACTAATAACTGCTAAAATACGTGTGTAAACTACAGTCACACGTGTTAAAACACCTTGCAAAATACAATCAATCACTTCCAGATGAAAACCATGATGAAAATCTGCAAAAATATCGGAAAAACAAAGGGTCGCGATATTCTTGTAGCGTGCCCTTTGTTAAATTTTCCACCAGCGCTACAAGAATAATTGCTAAGCCAAATTTTCATAGTTTTGCAACTTTTTTCCAATTTGTCGAAGGTTTTGAAAGCTGCTAGGTTTAGAAAATAGGTTTAACTAGTCTCTCAACACATTAATGAATCAACCTTTGAACATAAGACCTTCTTTACCCCTTTTAAAACATAAAAAGACCATCAAAAATAAAATAAAATCTAAAAAGATTGTGTTCAAAACCTATTCAATCACCAATAGAGTTTCTAAGGAGACCAAAAATGAAAATTAAAACCAAAAATTTAACTGAGGTAGATTGAAAAACAAACCAAAACTGGAGAAAATAAACCAAAAATTGAAGGAAAAATTTACTGACTCAACATAACCAATTATTGTGGCCCTCATCTTCAACACGTAAAGAGACTGTGCTGTCTGACCCCAAATTGGTCGTGACACCTGCAAAATAACCCCTGCAAAGTACCCCTTCGATATCCTATGTAAGGCCACTAAGGTCACCTCAATATAATCACTACTTAGGCAGACAGTCGTAGGCGGGATTGACCGTATGGGCAGGGTAGCAAAGCCCGAAACTCTCGAAAGAGCCCCCTAATATGAATACAATCCTGGAAATATATTTGGTGCTACTCAGTTATGACTAGGGGTCATCCCAATCAATAACCGCTCACACTGCCTCGTGCTTAACTCCCTTTTGAGAGGAGGATCCTGAGAAACACTGGTTATACCAAGGAATTTCACACACTCACTTGGACAGACACATACGTGTTGTTGTTTAGTGGTCTTGGAGAATTTACTCACAATGAAATATTCCAAGACCCTAAAACCTAATCTTGTTGGTGAACCCTATCAAATAAAATAGTGTAGTTCATTGTAATTAAGCGTTGATTTTAATTGGCTTTATTACTCAAAAGAGGTGTACGGTCGTGCAACTAATGGTGTTATGACACAACATGAAGTAAAATGCACACCTAACAATCAATGCCAATGCATTGTGTCCATGAAAAATAGGGTATGCTACTACATGAAATGCACAATTTTCTTCAAATGATAAATGCAAGATTTCCTATATGAAATCCTGACTAATACTCCAAAGCAAATCTAGTGCAAGTACTATGCAAAATGCAATATGCAATGCATGATGATAAGTAAATATTTTTGGATTTTTTGAAATAAAATTGAGATATAAAAGCGAAAGAATGATTCTACAACCCCTAGACTCTACAAGCACACTCAAGCAGCACTCAAGCAAATTACTAAGGTAAAAGAAATATGATGCACTAATCCCCAAAAAAATAAAAAATGCAATGACAAGAACATTCTTTAAAAAAGAAATTTTACCCTAAAAAAAAAATGTCTCTGGTCAGAAATAGAGGTGTATACAGACTCTGGCAGTATCAAAGGAGACTCAACAATCATCAAAATTCACCCAGCAACCATCCAACTTCCTCTAGAAGACAAAAATAAGGGCATACGTGACTGTTTGCAGTAAACCCGCATGTGTACACTGAAATAGCAATGAAACCCATGTATATACGTGATTGTGAGTTAAAAACTCGCATACAGGAAGAAAGGTGCATAAAAATAAGGGAAAATAGACAAGCTAAGACAAATTTCACACCAATCAGACACTACTTGGAAAACATGCCCCCAGACCCGACACAGAAACAAGAGAAAAATAGCAATTCAAAGTCATAGAATGCCGATAGAAAACCCCCAAAGGAAAACTACTAGGAACTCCCCAGTGGAGTCGCCAATTCTGTTACGGAGATAAATTCCTATGGCTTGGGGTACCACAACAGACAGCTTGACTCCAAAAATCAATCCTTTCCAATATGCAATAGAAATTAAATATCTAACACTAAAGGATCAGATCTCGTACCTTATTCTGGATGGTTGAAGTAGATCCCCGTTGAGCTTTCCAACTTCAGCTTGAATTGATAAATCACTTCCTCAACAACAAGTAAACAAGACAAGCATACTATATATTGGTGTTAGATCTATTTTAGCATATATAATCAACAATGTATAAGCATTTGAAATCACCCATGGATGAAATATTCATTCAAACATACATTATTGGATAGGAAAAGATATTTCTATTAATATAAAATCAGATATTACAATGGATACAACCTTTGTCGGCACATCTGTGAATCGGAGAAACTGAATCCCCCACTTGGGCCTGCACCACCTCAATCCTCCATCTCTTGATAGCAAGCTCACAAGAAAAAGGAAAGCTTGGGAAGAACACAAAAGTGCTCCAAGGGACAAAGGGATGCAGACTCAAGCACAAGTTTCGGCAACAATGAACTATAGTTTCTTTGCTCTGAATTCTCTCATATTCCTTCAATGTACCAAAGAGTTCCTTATATAGCTTTTCAAAGGGGTAATGAAAGGTCGAATCCGAGCAATCTCAAGGCATATGGAAGGCTAGGAGTCAAGTGAGTCAGATACATGTCAAGGAAAACTCCAAAAGGATTTGGATTATGTACACATCCCGATGTACGCAGTTTTAGGGGTCAAACCTGCGTATATATGCGATTAGGGGTTTAAAAGTGGCATGTATTAATTTTCACATGTTTTTAGGGATGGTCAAGGAAACATCAAAGGACAAAAAATGGTCCAAGGGGTCTAAGGAGTCTGCGGAGGGAAAGGGGAAGGCCATACAAGTGTGATTCACCTAGAGTGGTAAAATCATCTAAACTGGCTAGATGGTCATTCAAATACTTTTACAAGCATGAACAAAACCAATTTTTCTTGGCAATATTTTCTTAATGAGAATGCTGGAAAAGAGCTTAAAGAAAACCCATAATGAGATTTTTTGTAGAGTTCGGTCCCAATTCCTGAGAAAGCATAAAAATATGCAGAGGGAAACGTTCTTGGATTGAGTGTGCCGAGGTGGTCCTTTTCGTATGGTTTTCTATACAATCCAAAAAAGGAGATAAATGAGACTATGTAGACACCCTTTCCAATACTTTAACAAGAGGGAAAGGAAGCAAGTGTGCTTGACGATCTTTTCATTTGTTTAGGAGTCAGAAAAGAGCTTAACAGAAATGTTGTTGTGGTCAACCAAGCCAGGGGGCACGGTGGATGGTGGTCCAAGGTGGAAAACTATGTAGTATGGATGGAGAAGATGGCTCTTAAACAAGCTGATACATACAGAGGAAGAACCGCGTGGAGGAACACAAATAAAGGTGACTTTCGGGAAGTGGTCCAAAAAATCATGGGTTAAACATGAGACGTAGATCTCATCAAAGATAGAGGGTGGACAGATTAGACTACATACTGATCATTCAAATGAGAGGGTGATATGGTATTATTACACCAATTTCAGAGATTATTACACGCCAAAGGCACACAAATTGATGTGACTTCCAGGAAATGGTACATAAAATCAAGCATTAAACATGAGACAAGGGTCTCTTCAAAATACATAGGGTGGAAAACCAAACCTGGTGGTGTGAATGACATCTTGAATGGAATCCATATGAACCTGACTAGCAGCTTATAATGATGCCCCTGGTGCGGTGGTGCAGGGGGAAAGGCTAGACCAAATGGAGGCCTGTGGGTACGGAGCTAGCTCAATGTACAGGGTGTGATTCGTGTGGTGGTATGTGAATCAACGTGGATCTAGGAAATGTCCCAAAGAATTGACAAGGAGGGAGGTAGTCTTATAAGATCATTTCTCGAGCTGGGAGATTTTTTACACAATCATGGTAGCTTCCTATCCTTGTAGAGGATGATCCATACATGTGCATGGAGTACCGAGGAGATACAGAGAGGCCTTGACCTACAGTACAAGTCTTCCTTTTGGAGTTTTCCTTGAATTGGATCCGACTCATTTGATTCCTGGCCTTCCATATGCCTTGAGATTGCTCAGATTCGACCCTTCATTATCCCTTGTGAAGCTATATAAGGAACCCCTTGGTACATTGAAGGCATATAGAGAGATTGAAAGCAATGAAACTATAGTCCATTGTTGCCAGAACTATACTTGAGTCTGCATCCCTTTGTTCCTATGGAGCAATTTTGTGTTCTTCCCAAGATTGCCTTTGCTAGTGAGCTTGCTATCGAGAGATGGAGGATTGAGGTGGTGGAGGCCCAAGTGGGGGATTTAGTTTCTCCGATTCCCAGACATGCTGTCAGAGGTTGTATCTATCTTGTAATATCTGATTTATATTAATAAGAACTATCTTTCCTTGTCCAATGATGTGTATTTGATTGAATATTGTATCCATTGGAATATGTCAAATGCTTTTACATTATTGATTATATATGCTAGAATAGATCTAACACCATGACATATAGTATGCTTGTATTGTTCACTTGTTGTTGAGGAAGTATTATATCAATTCAAGCTGAAGGTTGGAAAGCTCAACGGGGATCTGCTTCAACCGTCTGGAATAAGGTACGAGGTCTGATCCTTTAGTGTTAGACATTTTATTTCTATTGCATATTGGGAAAGATTGATTTCTGGAGTAAAAGATGTCTGTTGTGGTACCCCAAGCCATAGGAATTTCTCTCCGTAACAGGTACGTGAATCAAAGCGGATCTGGGAAATGTCCCAAAGAATTGGTAAGTAGGGAGGTAGTCTTATAAGATCATTTCTCGAGCTGGGATATTTTTTGCACAATCATGGTAGCTTCCTATTTTTGTAGAGGATGATCCATACATGTGCATGGAGTACCAAGGAGATAAAGAGAGGCCTTGACCTGTAGTATAGGTCTGGGGACGTGATGATATACTTGCATAGTGGTAGCTAGATCATATGCACGACATAATGTGTGCATGTGTAGATGTGAGAATGCACCCTCCAGTGGGATACCGGTGGCGCAGGGGCATGGATTATATCTGCCTTATCATGTGCAAATAATGTGACAGATTTTTGTAATGGAATCACTACGACTAGATGTGGATAAAATATTGTCGGGGGTCACCAACTCATGGTAAAAACAATGCAAAATAGAAGAAAAGAAAAACTACACTATAAGTGACTCATGGTGGTTATATGATGCATAGAACCTATTGAGGTAGATCTCGTTGCAAGGATTATTCAAGAGGTGTCCGTCTGTGTCAGTGAAGAGGTATTCCCCCTTGACGAGACATCAAAGGATGGTATATGGGACATACCACATGGAATCATACTTCCCATTCCATAACTTATCATGGACTTGGTTACAGATGAGGACCAGATCACCCTTACTAAAGGTGGGAGGGTGGACTTGGGAGTTAACGTAGGACCTCAACTGAGTGTTTCCTACTTCAATCATTTGGGGAGTAGCACAATGGTCCTCATTGGCCTATTCAAGCATAAGTAGGGGTTATTCTAATGGTCAAGTATCAGGTAGAATTTCATCAACAAGCAGGGTGACAGAATCTGGCCTGTAATGGGAAGAACCGATTGCACACCATAGACTAAGTGAAATAGGGTGAAACTGATGGTGGTTTTAGAGATCTCTCCGTCATCAAAAAAGTGGTGTCAGTACAAATTGTTGAGCCTAGGAATTGCCCCTTTTTGACCACCTTCAATCACCTTTTCTTCCCCTGTCTTACATCATTTAGCATGCTAATCAGACCTGTTGTCCTCACTTTCATCCCCAAACTACCAAGGTATGACTGATCATTGATTTATCTTATTAATGCTTATGATTGTGATAATTAAAGCTGTGTATCTCTCAAATGTGCTAACATGTTATGATTTATGAAGGTAGTTTGTGATAAGTGGACTGCAGGTGGATGAGGGTTGAACAAATATCGAATAAAGGGATATTCGCTACTTAAAAGGACCCTCAGCCCCTGATCATCAATGAAGGCACATGGTTTTAATGTAATATCCTAGACCGAGCTGTGACAGTGCAACTGTAATAGAATGCGCTACATTGCTGCTCGAATATAATTGTGATCTAAAGAGATCGCTATTTCTGGGCAAGTCAACAACCTTCTCGCATTTTCCATGTCATTATCATACCACGTTTTGTAACAACTAGTATATTTAGGGCGCCTGAAGATCAGAGATCTTCATGGATGCCCTTTAATAGGATCGAAGTTTATGATCTGCATGTATAAATATGAGTAACTGTTTCGACCCAGGGGGTTGAAAAATAGATAATTCATTGATTGTATTAGTAGTGGAAGCAACTTGTGTAATCTTTCATTCTTTAATATAAGGAGTTACCTCTGATTTAAGAGAGTTGCACGTTGTTCATCCAGCATCTCTGTGTGAAGGCTGGGCCTTCCTTCCACATAGATCGCTGAGTTAATTTAGGACTTTTTCAATTCAGTATTGTTTGATGTTTTGTTCATCTTATTTCCTTTGTACACAGCTGTAGTAGTGTTGATTTACAGTGTAATTGTGACTTCATTTTCTTAAGATTGGTAAGTGGTACAGAGTGACAGTTGACTGGGTAGGAAACTTCCTTTATGTAATTTGAGTGGTAGTTGTACACAGCTTGGTTCATCCTGTAGTTTCAAGTTGTTATCCTACGAATCCTTGCAATTTATCTTTCCTGTTATGATTGTTGATTTTCATTCCTGCAAGTCAATTCCTTAGAACAACTGAACTTAATCCTTTGCAATTGAATTCCTAGATTAATATTTGATTTATGTTTATGGCTTTTAAGAGTAATTAGATTGAATAGGCAGTTTTCTTGTTCTGAGTTGTGAATAGGATTTCCTTTTTATCTGCAATTGTTGTTTGCATCTTAGATCATTTTTTCTGAATTACAGGTAATTGAATTTGTAGTATTTAGAAGATGAATAGGATTACACAGATTCTTGGGATGAACATAGTTGTTAGAGGATAAGAGTGTTCAATTACATTGATTTGGTGTTTAAGGCATATACTGTGCATTTATCCTTTGAAGTAAAAGACTTGCTCGGGTTGACAATAAATCTCGTATGCTCTGTGTGTTGGTAATAATTTATCTGCATATTGGGTGCTCGACATTTTGGCGCCGTTGCCGGGGAAGGATAAAATTAAACACTATCATTAGTTGCATCCGGTAATTATTTCTAGCCAGTATTTTCTATTCTTTTTACTGAAATTATTTGGGTTGCATGAATACGAGGAGGGTAAAACGCGATCAACTCCCAACTCCCAAAACCCCACAAGATACTAATAGTGTAGATGGCTTGGGTCGCGGTCGAGGAACACCATTGGGCAGAAGGACATTTATCAATGATCTTGTTGACAGAACTGATTCATCTATCAGGGCTCTCCAGCAAGAAACTCCTATCAGAAGAAACCCTGCCGATCCTGGGGTGCCAGCGTTAGGGTCCACAGTGGAGAATACACGAGCAGCCATGACTTCCTCGAATATACCTACAGAGAAGGACACAGCTGTTACAACTGGACCTGCTGGTAGAGGTCCAACATACCACATTTTTGGGAAGGTTGTAGCTAAAGAAGAGTGGATGCAGTTTCACCAGAAGACTGCTGATCAGTGGAGGAACAAGGGAAAGAACGAGGAACAGGAGAAGGACAAAGAGAATAACGAGGAAAAGAACGTGGGAACGAACAAAAAAGAGGAAACAGAGGAGGAGAAAACAGAAGATGAGATGAGTAACAGACATGACTCTGATGAGGAAGAGGTAATGGGGGAAAACTATGATCATGACAATCACTCCCTGCCTGAAGGAACGATGGCTACACTACAATCACTAGTGGAAAATGAGAGATTAGTGACCAGGAGACCAAAATTTTTGGTCACCACAGTTTTTTTGAAGGGATAAATAACCAAAATTGATAAATTTAAGTGAGATAACTAAAAAAGACCAAGATAAATGACCACTTTTGGTCATGGGATAAAAACCAACTAAAAACGACCAAGATAAATGACCAAATTTGGTCACGAGATATCTAGACTAAAAATGACCACATAACAATTGGTCATTTATTTGGTCATTTATAGTTGTCACTCCGACAATAAAAAAAATTCCCAATTGTTTTTCAAACCCTAACCAACCATGAGCAAGAAGGTGGGAAATGGGGCAATTACCTAGTTTTGGAAACCAAAAATCCCACATCCAATCTTAAAGAACCCCCATCAAAACCCTTTGTCTATACTTGGTTTTACCTTTTAGGTCCAAGACTTGGTTCACCCCAATATCATGCCCCACCATGAGAACTACACCACCTCCCATACTCTTCACCATAGGACGATGCTTTGTTTTACCTCTCACAACATTATTCATCAAGACCTAAGTTACCTTTGATAAAGCCTCCACCCCAAGATGAATAGGAGAGGTTTGAGGCCCCACAACCCGAGCCTTTTGTTGATTAGATCAAGGAGTAGTAATGAGGGGTACTTCGAGCCAGGTTTTTTCCACATGAGGTTGTACCACAAGTACATTTCTCCCACCAAGGGTTTAGAAGCTTCTCAAAACCTTGAAAATCCCTAAAAAGTTGTATGCCCTCGGGAATTTTTGCCTTGCTGAACGCTGTTTTGGATAGAAGATATAATACGCCCAAAGAGGGTACTTCAAAATCTGTGTTTTTCTTTACATATTCCGTCTTGGCGCCAAAATCACAGGCGGCCAAGCAAACCCGCCCGTGCAAGGAAGTTAAGCCATCAAGGAAAATGTGAAGTAGACTTGTTCATTCATGTCGAAAATTAAACCTAATTTTCCAACAAGGTCGGACGGAATGATAGATGAAATTGTTAATGACCAAATGTGGAATTCCTTTTATGCTTTCATAATTGGTTGAACTAAATTATTGTCTATAAATTTTATAGAGTAAAATTGCATATATGGGATATGAGTAGAAGCAAACCATAAGCAACCATACCCCGCTTGGATGTAGTGAATTTTTTTATATTATTGAGTAGAAATTAGTTTGGTTCTTAAGTTTGTTCATTATAAATGGGGGAAAACTCATAAATAATTTCCTTCCATTTGTAGTCTCTAACTTGAAAACTTTGTTCCTAGACACAATTAGGCTCAATTGATCTCAAGAAAAAAGAAGAGGAATATTAATGTTTGAGATGCACATGGAATTTGTGATGGTGGTTAGGGTTACTTAATTTTCCATTATCCATTTAGTTCATTAGGCATGAAATCCCATTTTTTAATCTGTGAACACCCCCAATATCATTGAATCGGTCCATGGTGATCATGGGAATCCAATCCGAAATTAATGGTTTCCCGCCATAGTTACCCACTACCCATTTTTTTATTTTGTATCTGAAAACTAATACAAACAAAGAGAAATGGACCCACGAAGAGAAGTGGTATTTCTCCGAAGAACAAAGTTCCTTAATAATACATTGCGGACAACAACGAAGGATAAGGATGGATATGGAAGCTTTGGGAAGGAAGTTGGGTCTTGTAGAGAACAAAACATCCATTAGAAAAGCCGAGGAGCTGAGGCGCCTTAGCAATGTGCATTTTGATTCATCGAAATTTGGTGTGGTATGTCAATCCAAAGAATCCTCTCAGGCTTATAGCAGTACTTTAATTTTTGCACTGTATTTTGTATATAGTAGACAAAAGGGACCTTGATTCCTTGTTTTTGTTCACAGGGCGAGGTCTGCAAATCTGTGCTCTGCTTTGAGCTAGCCACTACCAAGTGAATCTCTAAATATTTCCTTATAAGAGCTTTGTTCTCTTCTGATAAATGCCAAACTAGGTTTTATACCCAACTAGCTTTTATATTCTGTTCAGATTTTTCAATACATATCAATAGATCTATATGGAGTTCATTGCCTGGAATTGCTTGTGGGTTTCTTATTTCTTACTGCACTGAGAGAAGCGAGGTGTTGGGGTTGGGGTGGGCGTGATCATTCCTTCACACTATGCTCTTTGTATAATGTTTGAAGCTGAGAGAGTATATCTAGAATGATATTTTCCAGCTGTGATAGCTCCCCTGTATGGCCAAAATGAACATTATGGCGCAGAATTCTGCTAAACCTTATGAAGTATTCAATTTCAAACAACTTGTCTCTACCCAATTCAGGACTCCATGGCAAAGCACTAGCTTCCTTAACATCAATATCTGATAGAGTGATCCAGCCAAGTACCGGAGCACCTCCCCCTTCTAGAACTAAATCTGATAGCATAGGTGTCGATGTGAACAGGCAGATTTCCTCTTTGTAACCCTTCATCAGGTCGTTCTCCGTGTGTCCCGATTTGGTTTCAAATAGATATCAGTTTATCACTAGGATTTCTGCCCTTGATGTTATCACAACAAACTATACTTCCTTAACACATGAAATAAATAGCACAGAAATTTGGGTTGAAACAAAATATAGCAGGTTTTGGGAGGTCATTGTCATCAGATCTCTTTCATAGGTGCTGGTAGTTGGGATCCCTGATTCCTTGCAACCTTTCAAACATTACGGCAGATAAACAACACGGTTTTGAGGAGGGAGTCTACAGGAGGTTCGCCCTTTATGTAGTTAGATTACCTTTGAAGGAGATGTAAATAAAACCAGCACTGGAGGTGACCGTTTGGCAGTTCTATTTGTTGTGATTTGGCCAGCACGCATTCTACAGGAAATCAGAGGCTTGGAGGGTTATAAAAATGAACCAATGAACATCGGGCCTTACCCTCAGCAAAGAGACAAATTTGACATTAACTGTGTGCTTGGCAGCCTGCTGTCTAAATACATTTCGATGCATATATAGTCATGATTTTTATTGTGAATGACAAGATAGGATCCAATGATTAACAAACTCAGCAGAGATATCTGAACATAGTGGCAATCATGCAATTGTTCAGAGTGGACAGAAAACATACATGTATGCAGATCTTAGTAAATTTTTTTTGACAGTAACTCTCTATGATCTGAAAGAAATGAGCAATCCAATAAATGCTGGTGATTCTGGAAAGTTTTCCCCCAAGACTAAAGGTGAACTGCATGAGCTCGATATAGAGTTGGATTTTGGTAATGGAAAACAATATGCTATGTTGAGGTATCCCGAGGAGATATGGGACTTTTAGAGGTAAGCGTATTCAATTTTGATTTGTTTTTTCATGAAAATATATTATTACTTATATATAGTGCAACAACGTGTGCATTGTGATCACTTTGAGCAATTATTAACAACTGTAAATATCACTCTTCTTGGTGCTGGTCCTGGTTTTGTGCAAGTTATCATTTATACACCATATCGACTTCAAAATGGCACTGACATGTCACTTATTTGCTGTGCCTCTAAGCAGAAATCGTTCTCTCTGTGGTAAGTCAGTTAAGGATATGTCTGAAAAAGATCGATCAGGAATTGTCATTTTTAAAGTGATGATATCGGATGATTAGAGAAATAGATGCTGTTGGGCACTTGGGCAGACCCGGGTTAACGCTTTATACTTCGCACCAACAAATGACCCACTGTGTTGGCCCTTTCGGCAACAACCTGCGCGCAGGTTGCAGTCTCACCCGAAACAGCAATGGGGTGCCGCAGAATCAGGTTTCTGCATGCAAAGAGGGGGATTACTGTACCGTAGCCTTTCTAAACAATTATTATTCAACTTCCTGTTTACTTATCATTCATTCACATATAAATTCAGAGCATAAAAGAGAAACCAAACATGCATAACCCACTACAGGGAATTCACTGCGAAGCTTGATATTAACAGAGATCTTATATTATCAGATGTAATCAGTTAGATGCATGAAAATAATAGAAACGGAAACAACACAACAAAACCACAACACCACATATAACGTGGTTCACCCCCAGTGTAGGGGCTACGTCCACAAACTGCGTTTTATTCCTCTTTTCTCAAAACCACAGTTTATCTGCGCACACAGCTGCAGATCTTTCTTCCGCTCTTTAATAGCCGCGCACACAGCAGCAGGCTTCTGCGCACACAGCTGCAGATCTTTCTTTCCTCCTTACAAAAACCCTCTGCGCACATAGCTGCAGAGGTCGTCCATGCACACAGCTGGGACTTGTCCTTTCCTTACAACAACCAATCTTACTTGCCTTATCTTTTCTTACATCAAAAAGCCTAACCTCTCCATTTTACATAAGCGCTTATTTATACTGCGCGGCTTTACAAAACCCTGGTCTTAAACCATGGGCACCCAAAAAACCCTAAACCTTGGATTTAAACCATGGGCTTATTACAAACAGAGAGGTTTTTGACTTACCCCGAAACCCCTAAGACTATTTTGACCCATCGCTCCATTTACAAATTAACCGCGGAGTTACCCCCTATGGAGTATGCGCTCCAACAGGCCCCTAAGACTCACTAGTGGCCCGTCCCGGGACATTCTGCAGCTTCTCTGATGGCCTAATATCGCTGAGGCGACATAGTATACTGCTGAATGAAGTTCTCCATGCTGCTGCCAGTTGCATACTTCTGTCCTTTGCAGCAGGTCGACTGAAGAAAGGCATCTCAACCACCTGCATCAACGTCCGGCTCTTGGATGGCCTAAACTTGACCATCCACGACTTTGGGGTCCCCTGGAATTGCATGTCCCGCCACATGGGGAGCCTACTTGGCGTAGTTCCGCGACACCAACAGTCAGCGCAGGGGGAGTACCCAGAATCATTCCGCGAGGCCTCACGCCCTTGGCTGCTCTATGTTAGAGCAGACTCCTGGCCGTCTGTGTAAATTTAGAGCAAACTCCTGCCTGTCCTTATACTTAGTCAAGCAGAACTGTGTAAATGGTATAGCGAGAAGGTGTTGCAGACCTCTGTCCCTTACGTCCCGTACCAACGTCTGAACATTACTGTCGTTCGACATAGTTCGGACTGAAATGTCACAGATGTGCTTCAGACAGAAATTACAAATCGAAATAGCCCTTTATAAAATCCTAATGCGGGGAATGGTATCATGGTTTAATCATGATACTAAATCTGCCGACGTTCCGGGAATCTGCTCCTCGGGGCACCGGATTTTCCCCAAAATCTCATGATGATCAGTAATGAGAGCAGCGCTCGTGCTAGCGCCGCCGAATTGCGGTATGTCCCATCTATCATAGTTGCGCCATACCCTGAGACTTCGACACAACCTGACCCTGCGACCTACGACCAGCTTGGTACTTTGCGTGCTGTGGACAGAACATGCTACTTTTTTAATTAGATCTCTCCCGTGTTCTGAACACCTGGTCTGTCGACATACTTTTTTAGTCGGCTCCCGTTTATCATAGAGGGAAAAAGTTCGCCATTTAACTTGGCTAACTGAACTGCGCCCCCATCAGTAACTCGCTGTACTACATAAGGTCCTTTCCAATGTGTTTTAAACTTGCCAGGGAACTTCATGAATCTGCTGTCATAAAGGAGCACAAGATCACCCTGTTGAAAATGTTTCCGCTTGATGTGCCTGTCATGCCACGCTTTTTCTCGAGCTTTCTGTACCTATTGCTGGAAGCCTGCAACAAGTCTATCCTCCTCAAGTTGTAATATTTGTGCCAGCCTTTCTGTGATTATGGCAGGGTCATCCATCTTGGTGAAAGCAGAGATCCGGAGGCTGGGAACAATATATTCCATGGGCATGACAGCTTCTTGTCCATATACTAATCGAAAGGGTGTATGGCCTGTCAATTTCTTGCAAGTAGTTCTGTAAGCCCATAGCACCGCTGGAATTCGAAGATCCCAATCATTCCTGTTAGCGTTACAAACCTTTGTCAACGCCTGCTCAAGGATTTTGTTAAAAGCTTCGACAGTCCCATTTGCTTGTGGGTGATATGCGGTACTTTTTTGATGATAAACTTGAAATTCTTCGGTCAGTACTTCAATAGTCTTGTTCAGGAAATGCGACCCTTGATCACTCATAAGCACTTTGGGACACCCAAATCTGGATAAGATGTTTTCGAAGATAAACTTCACAGCAATAGCAGCGCTGCAGGTATTGACAGGTTGAGCCTCGGCCCAACGGGTAAGATAATCAGTTGCTGTAATGATATAGCGAGCACCGGACTTTTTCGCAGGTGGGTTAATGGGACCAACAAAGTCAATGGCCCATTTGTCAAAGGCCTGTAATGTTATTTGTGGAGCCAGGGGCATTTCATCCCTCCTAGATGGTTTACCTATCCTCTGACAGATGTCGCAGCTGTGGCAGTATTCTCTTGCATCTTTGTGAAGTGTGGGCCACCATAAACCAGCTATCAAGATCTTCTGTGCTGTTGCTTTTCCTGCATAGTGACCGCCTACGGCGCCAGAGTGTGCTTCTGCCAATATTAGAGGTTTTTCGTGTTCCAAGACACACCTGCGTAATATCTCATCTGGTCCCATCTTATACAGATGTCCTGCT
>LPNX010803355.1:1975-16118 GCA_001517045.1 Pseudotsuga menziesii
AACATATCTCCAAAGAGAGTTGTTTAAAGTGTTATTTTCTTTTTCAAATTATCCTTCAATGATTTGTTTTGTAAATAAGAGGAGTTCACTTTTTTTAATTAGTAGGAAGTGTTATTTTCTATTACTTAAATAAACAAAACATATTACATAGTCATTTCTGACTCCTGAAACATGGAGTTAGACAGTGGTCATGGAACTAAAAAAGGAAGATATGCAGAAGAGACCAAACCGAATGTCTAAGCATTCTGAAGGCTTCCCAACCTTTAAACAATGGCAGCCTCATACACCTATATATTTTAGAGGAAATAAAGATATGGAAATAAACCATGAACATAACACAATCATGAACCAAGCAAGAGAGAGCAGAGCATGTAATGTTGAGGTGAACCTAGGCCTTCTTGATGCATTCAACTTCATCCTCATCGGCATTGCTGGTTCCATCCTGGTTAATTCCCCTGTTGGCACATTTAAATAGTGGTTCTAAGAGTTGTATGAGATCTCTCATGTGCACCAAGATTTTCTCAGCATCTTCCTTGAAGGTGCTAATAATAATCTTCACAAGATTGCCAAAACTCTCCCTTTCTCTCATGGATCTAAAGAGAATGAACTTTAGGCTCTAGTAGTTCGAGATGACAACCTCTGGGCCAAGCCTAAGCCAAAATTCCCCAAATATTTCATTCTCCATGGTTGCAATGGATTTGCATATATGCTCTGGGGTTTCTTTGCGGAAAATATCCTCCTAGTCGACATTGTTCACATCGTTCCCCTATGAAGCCATAATCAACTGAATGTGAAAGAAACGGGCCAGAATGGAGCGCTCTTAAGGTGAAGGATGATGGGTAGTGAGAAACTATATCCCAGTCTCCCTGGTGGTGATCTCCCAATACCCTAGATGCACCTGGTAATGCCAACGATGGAGATAAAAGCTTTACACAATGGAGTTGTTAACCTTTCGCATCCACTGCTGCCATCTGTTAGATTTTTAACATTTAAGCTATATGATCTTAGGATCTTATCTGAGAGAATAACAAGCACAACAATCAAACACAAAAGAAAATGAACACAAATATATTCCTCGAGAAAACCCCGCAACTTCCTCAGAGATAAAATCAACACCAAAAGTAAAACCCAAATACAGTAAGATGATCTCCTGACAGCAGTAGTCTCTCTCTCTCTTTTCCCAAATTCTTCTCTCTCTCTAAATTATGTGCTACAATTGAGTGTGAGTGAATGAATATGAATGTGTGATAAATAGAGAGGCTCCCTCTCTATTTATACTAATTCCTGACATGACAATAACTCACTAGGGTTGACTTCTCTAGGAGAGTCTAATAACCCTAGGGCCCCACAACTATGGGGACTTTAACCCTTGATTAATAAGGAGGGTTATACTCTATGACTTTACATGACTTGTTTACATTATTGAATCTCCCGATCGAAACATAGGGGCATGACATGGATCAATTACATTACAGATGCTTCTTGGAATAAACATCCAGGTACAATACATAAGATATACAAGTGAATACATCCCGAAGTTGCAAATACATCAACACTCCCTCTTAACTAGGAAGGTATTCTCTCAACACAATTTATCAGCACATGTCTTCTTCTTTGTATCATCTGGATCATCATATCGTCATCTTCAACTCATGTTCATCATCAAGTCTGGATCATCACTGGATCATCATCAAGTCTATATCATCACTTGATCAGGAGCATCACTGGATCATCATCAAGTCTAGATCATCACTTGATCTGGAGCATTAATGGATCATCATCAAGTCTAGATCATCACTTGATCTAGAGCATCACTGGATCATCATCAAGTCTAGATCATCACTTGATCTGGATCATCACTGGATCATCATCAAGTATAGATCATCACTTGATCTGGATCGTCACTGCTGGATCATCACTGGTGCTATCTCAATTATACTTGTCACAAGAAGTTCTACAGAGCCAACCCTTTTTCATGTTGGTTGTATTCCTAGCCTTCATGTAGGTCTTCATCATCTCAGCACTTATATATGACCATGGAATGAACCATGTCAGAAAGGCTCGCCCAACACTTACATCTGACCATGGAATGAACCATGTTAGAAAGGCACGCCCAACACTCACATCTGACCATACGAGGAACACATCCAAAACCCATGTCAGAAAGGCCCAGCACTCACATCCGACCTCATCATGTTAGAAGGGCTCTACACTTACATCTAACCTCATCATGTAAGAAAGGTGGTGCACTTACATCCAACCTCATCATGTAAGAAAGGCGGTGCACTTACATCCAACCTCATCATGTCAGAAGGGCTATGCACGTACATCCAACGTCGTCATGCCAGAAGGGATCTACACTTACATCCGACCTCATCATGTCAGAAAGGCGTTGCACTTACATTTGACCTCATCATGTCAGAAGGGCTCTGCACTTACATCCAACCTCACCATGTCATAAGGGCTCTGCACTTACATCCAACCTCATCATGTCAGAAATGCGCTGCACTTACATCCGAACTCATCATATCAAAAGGGATGTCAGCTCTAGGCTGAGTGTCAGTCCCATAATGAAACAAATTCCTGGTAACTGACCAGGTGCCTCCATTCTCCCAGAGAATGGCCTCTTAGAACTAAGCTAAGTTTCAGTCCCAGACGAAAACATATTCTTGGTAACTGACCAGGTGCCTCCATTCTCCCAAACAATGGCCTTTAGCACTTATATCTGATCATGTGGGAACACATCCCTCAATCTCATTAGAATGGATCTACACTGATCATGTGGTAACACAACCCACAATCACATCAGAATATCTCTACACTAATCATGTGGTAACACAACCCATAATCACATCTGAGAATCTCTGCACTTACATCTGACCATGTGAAGCTCAGGATTCCACCATGTTAGAAGGGCCAACGAACAAATCAATTCACTTTGGAGGGAAACTCGATCTGGAGAACAACAAGCTTCTCCTTGAAGTACTCAAAATTTACTCTAGCTAATGGTTTGGTTAGTACATCATATATATGCTCGTCCATCACAACATACTGGAGCTTCACTACTCCTCTCTGCACCATATCCCTAATATAGTGATACTTGATCTCAATATGATTTGACTTGTCATGGAACAATGGGTTCTTCGACAGCTTCACACAACTTTGGTTGTCACAATATATACAAGGAGCATCCATCTAAAGATCAAATAAATCAGATAGTAGCTTTCTCAACCACACCACCTCGCAACTAGCTGAATAAGCGACAACATACTTTGCTTCATGTGTGCTTAGTGACACACATGATTGCTTCCTACTAAACTAGGAGATCACACCTAATCCCATACTGAAGCAACACCCTGAAGTGCTTGTTCTATCAATGGCACTGCCTACCCAATCCAAATCCACATAACCTTCCAGGTTAATCTTTTGATTCGCCTCATACTTGAGCCCATAATCAACTGTACCCTTCAGGTACCTTAGAATATGCTTTGCAGCAATCAAGTGAACATGTCTCAGATTCATCAAGAACTGGCTCAATGTGTTCACACCAAAGCAAATATATGGTCTCGTATTCGTCAGGTACATCAAGGACCGAATCATCTGACGATACATTGCAACATCAACTGCTTCTGATGAAGCATCACTCAATAGATTTAGGTTTGATGCCATAGGTGTGGTCATGGCCTTGCAGTCCATCATCCCAAACCTATTCAGGATCTCTACTGCATACTTCCTTTGTCCCAGGGAAATTCCTTCTGCATTATGCCACACATCCATTCCTAGAAAATAGTGCATCATACCCAAGTCCTTCATTTTGAACTCGGCAGCAAGCTTCATCTTTGTATCAGCAATCAACCCATCCTCACCTGTCACAAATAGATCATATACATACAGTAGGAGTATCACTGGGTTCCCTTCTTCAACCTTGTGGTAAAGGTTGGAATCCGCTTTACTCTTGGTAAAACCCAAATTGGATAGGAAGCTGTCAATTCTACCATACCATTTCCTGGGTGCCTGTTTCAAACTGTACAGGGCTTTCTTTAACTTACACACATGAGTCTCTCTGTCATGTGTCTCAAAACTGAGTGGCTGCTCCACATATACTTCCTCTTCTACAACACCATTCAAGAAAGTTTTCTTGACATCCATCTGGTGTACTTTCCACTTCATTACTGTAGCTAAAGCAAGTACTGATCTGATGGAAGTATAGCTGGCTACAGGAGCAAAAGTTTCCTCATAATGTATTCCTTCTTTCTGGGAGAAATCACGAGCCACAAATTTTTCTTTATATTTCTCTATGCTACCATCTGCAGCATGCTTGATCTTATAGATACATTTGGAAGTCACAACAGACTTCCCCTCTGGTCTTGGGACAACATCCCAAACATCATTCTTCATGATCGATTGATACTCTTCGATCATAGCATCCTTACATTCTTTCTTTTTTGTTGCTTCTTCATAGTTGGAAGGTTATTTGTCAATGAAGTCACATAATAAGGCTACATAACCAGAGAAGGACCTGGTTCTTTTCCTTTCTCTGTGTATCTCTTCTGGAGCCCCATATCTTTCTGCACCTTGGATAGCTTCTCATACCCAAGCATGTTTCCTCTTGTGAGGATTATTTTCTTGAGGTGGATCTATAGGTTCTTGAGGTTCTTCTACTTCTCGATCTTCTTCTAGAATTGCTTCATTCATGGTTGTGTCATGAATTTTGGGTACTTCTATTTCTTTAGGTTCTTCAGCAGGTCTCTTTCTGTATTTGTTGTAAGATGATTCTTCATCAAATGTTATGTCCCTGCTGACATCGATCTTCTTGAATCCTGGGAAGTATATTCTGTAAGCCTTCGATATTTTAGAGTATCCCACAAATATACCCTTCCTTCCTGAAGGATCTAATGTTGTCCTGTTTTCTTTTGGAATGTGTATGTACACTGGACAGCCAAATATTCTGAGATGACTGAATTCTGGTTTCTTACTGTAAAACACTTCTTTAGATGTCTTGTTCTAGACTACTCTATGTGGAGTACGGTTCTATACATACACAGCTATTCTAGCAACTTCTGCCCATAGATGCATGGGAAGATATTGATCATGAAGCATTTCCCTTGCAGCTTCCATGATCATTATATTCTTTCTTTCTGCAACCCCATTCTGTTGTGGATTATATGCAGTGGTCAACTCCCTCTTAATCCCTGAATCTTTGCACAATTCCTTGAATTAATTTGATGTGAATTCTCCACCATTGTCTAATCGAAAAATATTGATCTTCTTTTCTGTGTAGTTTTCAATCAAGGCTTTGAATTCCTTGAACTTGTCGAATACTTCATCTTTGTTCTTCATGAATTATATCCATGTCTTCCTAGAAAAATCATCAATGAAATAAACATAGTATACATACCCGCTTAATGAACTAGATGACATTGGACCGCATACATCGGAGTGCATGATTTCCTCGATTCCTTTAGCCTTACTTTCGCTACTTGGAAATTCCTTCTTTGTGTTATTTCATTTCACACATCCCTTGCATACTCCTTCATGTTTTGCTTGTATTTCTAGAAGACCTTCAACAACTTTTCTTGCAAGTGGTAGTTCCCTATAGTGCACATGTGCAAGCCTTTTATGCCAAAGTTCATTTGGTTCTAATGAGTCATGAACCAAAGCGTGTTCTTGTTGGCCCTTTAATCTGTATAGTCCTCCCTCTTGTTCTCCAATTACTACTACATCGTCAATAGTCTTTCCTTTTAGCCACATGGTGACTTCACCATTTATAAATCCAAATCTTATACCTTTTGAATCTAATGCATAGATGGAGATAAGGTTCTTCTTTAGTCTTGGTACAAATAGGACATCCTTCATTTTCATAGACTTTCCAGAGTCTAATTTGTAGGAGCATTCTCCACTACCTTTTACTAGATATTGGTAGTCATCCCCAAGTTTCACCTTGTGGGGTGATTCATGTTCTGATAGTTTCACAAATGATTCTTTGAATCCCGTCATATGTTTGGAAGCCCCAATGTCTATAAGCCAATCATTTATTTCATGTGTGATGTTTCCTGTGAGAGCAGAAATCAAAACATATTCTTCATCACTTTCTTGTTTGATTCTCTTCTTGGAAGGTTCATCATCTTCTGCAACATGAGCATGATGTCTTTTATTGTTTCCCTTCCTCTTGTGAGATCTATTTTTGTTTCTAGGAAAATCTCTTGCAAGGTGTCCTCTTTCATCACATGTAAAGCAAATGTACTTAGACAAATATTTGTTAGACTTTCTAGTGTTTTTCTTCTGGTGAGAGCGCTTACCTCTATGATGGTCTATTCTGCTTTTCTTGGAATTTACTGTGAGAGCTTGATCTTCACTTCCCATCTTTTCTTCTCGAGTTGATTTTCAAGCTTCTTCTAGTGAGCATTCCTCTCACAGTCTGCTAAACTTGACTAGCTTCTTTCTGGCATAGATCCCTTGAATGAAAGAGTCACATTCTCTAGGGAGACCATTCAAGGTCGTCATCATAATTTCTGCATTCTCTACTTCTTCATCTACTGCTTCCAATTGTTCCTTGTTCTGAGAGACCCTTGTAAAGTAAGATTGGATGGTCTCCACATTCTATATCTTTACATTCTTCAATTGGTTTCTCAGATTCATCTTTTGGTTTATGTTCTTCCCTTCAAATAACTTGGTTAGGGCATCAAACATCTCTTTTGGTGTCTTTAGAGAGGACACCTGTGGTATGAGGTGATCCTTGATTGAATTGGCAATAATCCTCTTATCCATGACTAATTTATTCTTGTGTAAGGCCTTAGCCTCATCTCCCTCTGGAACTGGAACCTCTTCATTGATGTAAGATTCCAACTCATTTTCTTCTAGCACCAGGGAGATCCTATACTTCCAAGCTCGAAAGTTATCAGCTCCCTCAAGCTTTTCATCAAGATTGGTATGATGAGACATCTTAAAAGAGAACCTCAAATAGAAATACAAAATATTTAGATCTTACTAGGTTAAGATGTTGGAACTGGATCTAGAGCTGGATTTCTAGTTCAGGAGAAGATTAGGGTTTGACTTTCCTAGAGTTCTATCCAACCAAAAACTTTGATCTTGATCTCTACACTTTTATTTTGGTGAGGATATCAATCTAGGCCTAGGATCACTCAAAAATTCCACTTCTGTGGAAATCCCTAATTTTTGACAGTAGTGTTGGGTCAAAAACTGAAAATGCTCAGAATCAGATTCTGCTTCAACATAAAGACGTGCCCTAGAGAAGAGAGTCATCCCAACCTCCTTTTGATGAAAATATATGGAAAGAGATCCAAAAAGTAGGAAGTCGTATTTTTTGTCGTTGCACGGTGTCTTCTTCTTAGGTTAGCTCTGATACCATGTTAGATTTTTAACATTTAAGCTATATGATCTTAGGAGCTTATCTGAGAGAATAACAAGCACAACAATCAAACACAAGAGACAATGAACACGAAAATTTTCCTCGGGGAAACCATAAAGGAGCAAACGCTGCAACTTCCTCAGAGATAGAATTAGCACCAAAAAAAAAACCCAAAGACAATAAAATGATCTCCCGACAGCAGTAGTCTCTCTCTCTCTTGTCCCAGCTTCTTCTCTCTCTCTCTTAGTTATGCGCTACAACTGAGTGTGAGTGAATGAATATGAATGTGTGATAAATAGAGAGGGTCCCTATCTATTTATACTAATGCTTGACTTGACAATAAATCACTAGGGCCGACTTCTCTAGGAGAGTCTAATAAACCTGCGGCCCCACAACTACGGGGACTTTAACCATTGATCAATAAGGAGGGTTATACTCTATGACTTTACATGACTTGTTTACATTATTGAATCTCTCGATTGAAACATAGGGGCATGACATGACTCAATTACATTACAGATACTTTCTGGAATAAACATTAGGGTACAATACATAAGATATACAAGTGAATACATTCCAAAGTTACAAATACATCAACACCATCTGATATATTCTTCCCTGCTAGTAAAGATTCTCCTAGTGGCTAATCTAGGTACAAAACAACATGGTTGGGGAGTATCAAGGGACATGCTGGGACCATAGTCGTCCATATCCTAGTTGTAGAATGAGATCCATTTGACATGCATAAAATGTCTTCCAATGCAGCTGTAGGGACAACCAAACTGATTTTAAATATACAGTGACATGGGGGAGGGGCTTTCCCTCTGTCGTCATCCTGTCGCACACCTGCATCCAGGAGGCCATAATCCTAGATAGTGATTTGTTTCCATTTCTCTCTGTCTTCAAGTTCTATTTTGTCATTCCAACAGAAGTGGTGAATGGTTGAGTTTGTAATAACTCCCTTGTTGGCTATGGAGTCTGCCAGCTTATTGGTCATTCTTTTGACATGTTGGAAGATGATTGTTGGGTTCCTCATAAGAATAATGCTTAAAATTATGAGCTTGATTTCCAGCCTCCAATTGTTGGCTATATTGCTTCATGTTGAGTGTTGTAATCTCACGGATCACATAAGGTTACCAATAATACATACTAAAACATATATAAGTACAGAACAGAGACAAGAGACAAGAACAGATAGGATAAAACATATTAGCTTAATACAATGATTTCATACAAGGCAGAGAACTGAACTGAGTTCTCGTTTGGCTCAACAGCCTAATATATACAATTTACAGACGGTTACAAAATAACTACCTGTCGGTTTAGTGAACCGACATGACTTTTCAGATAGCCGACCTAATCTTTTAGTTTAGTCGGCCGACCAACTTAGTCAGCTTATCGACTAAGTCGGCCCATTGACTTAGTCGGTTGATCGACTAAGTCGGCCCATGTTCAAGTCGACTTATCGACTTGCTCCTTCTACATCTCCCCCACGAACAAAACATTTCTTTGTCCCTGAAGAAACAGGGAGGTACAAAAAATAGTATTGTTTGGGCCTTCAAAACTTTATTATGGCAGACTGTGAAGACGAATGGTTGGTCTTTTCTGGACACAGACCTCAACAATAGTCAGAGCTATGATGGCGAGGTGATGTTGGAAGTCTGTCCATCTCTGCAAAGATTTTTGGATGTCGATGGTTAATGTGGTTAAATTTGACAGGACCAACATCTTCTCTGAGATAGGGACTTCTACTATCTTTTCCATGTTGGGGCCGTGGAACTGGTTCTACTCTTCTGCTACGTGGATGAGTCGTTTCATCTGTGGGCAGATGATGTCAACTTTTTCTAAGTTGGGAAGAGCTTGTTGTACCCACTAATGTGCTTCCCTCTCCAGTTTCTGCAGTTTGTTTGTTTCCAGCACTATCTGTTCTTCGATTGTCGGCCTACGTGCTTCCTCTATGGTCTTCTTGCTCTCCAAATCCTGAATGCCTTGTCGAGTCTATCGTGTATGTTGATAAAATTTCCCATAATGAGTAGGTCAGTCTCTTAAGACTTCTTCGGTGATGACAGACTCCTCCATATGGTCCTATAGTACTTTATATGCTTCGGAGAATGCAGTGTGCTGTGCTAGTAGCAATCTGGCAGTCTCCTCTTTTTGTTCCTCCTTGGTTTCCTGGAGGCGCGCCTGGATGGTCAACACCATGTTCTCAAATAGCTGGTAGGCTATTTCAAGTGGTCTATCAGTGTTGACTTCTATGGGGCCTGGTATGACGGATTGAGATAAAGTCCTGCATTTGTCGAGAAACTCGACATGTTCTGTATTTTTGTCTGTGAGCTCTTTAGATTTCCGCTCAGTGTGTATCTTGGCTTCTTTGGCTACAGTTTTGAGGAGTTGGCCCACCTCTGTGTCGGTCAAGGAGCTGGTGTCTTTCAAGCTAATACGAAGTCTGGGAGTCTTGCCATGATGATCCTTCCTCTTCTTATGCTTTTCTGCCTCTGTCTCCTGTGTACCTGCAACAGTTGAAGGGGGGCCTTTGGTTTGCAGGATAGAAGTTGATGGTTTTTCTAGCTGGGGAGGTGGTATGACCACTTTCGCCTGTGTGGATATAGCTGGTTGTGTTGGGCTTGCAGGGATTTTCTCATCCCAGTCGTCTTTGTCCGTATTGCAGATTTTGGTTAACCCTTTTGTTAATGTTTTATTGAAAGCTTCAATCGCGCCATTCGATTGAGGGTGATATGATGTACTCCGTCAGTGGTCGATGTGGAATTGGTCGGTCAAGTTTTTGATAGTTTTGTTGAAAAAGTGTGTCCCCTAGTCACTAATCAATGTTAGTGGGCAGCCAAATCTAGTGATGATGTTTTTGTAGATAAATTTAGTGGCTACCTCACTTGAACATGTATCGACAGGTTCGGCTTCTGCCCATTTAGTGACGTATTCTACTACAGTGATAATGTATCTTGCACCTGATCTTTTAGCTGGGATAGGAAATGGTCCTATGAAATCTATAGCCCAGATTTCGAATGTGAGACTAGGGTTTACTGGTATCAAGGGCATTTCTATGTGCGGGAGAGGTCTACCAAGTCGTTGACATCTATCACATCAACTAACAAAACTTTTACAATCTCGGTGGAGTGTCGGCCACCATAATCCTGACTGTTGAATTTTCTTTGCAGTTGTGTCTGCTTGGAAATGTCCTCCTGCAGGTCCATAGTGTGCTTCATGCATGATGTGGTCGCGTTCATGTTCGAGTACACACCTTCTGAGGATGTCGTCTAATCCCATTTTGTATAAAAATCCATTGATGAGGCTATAAGGTGCATCCTTCATAGCTAAGATTTGTTTTTTCTTGGTATTCATACCTTCTGGTGCCTGACTGGTTTCTAAGAACTGAGCTATTTCTTCTAGTTCTTCTGGTACTGCTTCTATTCGAAATAAATGTGCATCGGGTAAGTCGTCGTCGACTCCGGTCGGTTCCTCTCCTATGTCTATGAGGGATAGATGGTCGGGCCCGACATTTAGCTTTCCTGGTCGGACAATGACTTCGAACTCAAATTCTTGGAATAGAAGTAGCCATCGACAAATCCTCCCATGATGGAGCGGTTTATTGACAAGGTACTTCAGCGCTTGATGGTCAGTATAGAATGTGAAGGGGTTTTCTAAAAGGTAATGTCAATATTTTTGGAGGGAAAATACCATACCTAGGTGTTGGAGCAGGGTCTCGCAGCTACAGGAAAAACTGCCATTTTGACGGATAGACAGTTTGGAGAAGACGAAGAGATAAGGTGAGGCTACGACGCCGTAGCATGTTTCTAGCTGCAGAGCAGAGCCGAAAACCGTGACTGTTGAAACAGAGAAGTCAAAGAAGACGACAGTACCTAAGCGGCCGAGAAGAGAGAGCTCAACCACTGCATTAAAGGCAGTGGAGAAGACAGGAGGGCTCAGCTACCCTCATAAAGGAAAAGGAGCAACGAGGCCGAGGTATTGAAGACGAAGGACAGAAGCAGGGAAGCGGTGCATAGTACCCATGGTCAGTGCCAGGAAGCATGGAAGACTGCAGAGAGCAGTGGTGTGATGGAAAGCGGCTACCCCAAGTACAGATACGTCGACTGTCACTAGTTAGGGTTTGGGTTACTGTTGGGACAGGCCCACAGTGTTGTAATGGAGAGACCTTCGGGCCACCTATAAAGGGATGTAATTTGTATTGTAAAAGGTTGGCATTTTGGGCATTTTAGGCCATCCAGCTAGTCAGATCATTAGGAGTCTGTTAGCTTACTGTATTTTGTATTGTAACAATCCGTAGGGATTGACAGAGAGAGAGAGAGATAGAGTGAGAGTATATTGTAAGAAGGCAATATAGAGATAGAGAAGAGATCTAGGAGAGAAGGGCTCCAGGATGAGTGCGGAGTTACCCAGAAGATCTCTAGCTGCATATGCGGTGTAGCAGAACTGTGTACCTCTCTCAAGTTATAATATAGAAACACAGTTCTGTGGATGTAACTTCCATCCTGGAAGTGAACCACGTAAAACCAGAGTGTTATGTGCTTGATTCATGTGATTGTATTTACTTGTTATATCTTTCATTCATTACATGAACTTTGCTTACAGTAAATGTATGTGTATGTTATTCAGTTCATTGCATATTACAAGGATAAATGCAAGTTGAAGTCTTTAGGCATTTTGTATAAGGATTTGTGTAAGTTTCACCTGAGACAGTTAAGGATCGTAGTATAAAACAGCTTTGCGCATTGTGTCCGATAAGTTAAAACCAGTAAGATAAGTACGCTGAGTCGCAGCAGTAGGATATTGCAGGGAGGCGATATCGCACCAGCAAAGGAGCTGCAGTGCGAAATACTGTGGGTTCAGAGCAAGTGTAGGACCGAGTTAGGTGTTACCCTGGGTGCGGCGATGCGATAGATATTGGAGTCATTGCGAGCAAGAGGAAACTGCGCACCGCATCACAGAGAGGAAAGAGCGGTCTCGTGAGTTGAGAAGAGCTGCGAGACGCACACAGGATGCCATACAGAACCTAGTCGAGACACTTGAGTCCTCAACCAACCCATTAGGATCACTTCGGGTGAGACTTCAGCCCGCTCCACGGTCTGTCACCGAAAGGGCCAGTGAGCTAGGGGTGTTGTTGGTTCATTATAGTAAACCCGGGTCTGCCTGGATGACCAACAAATGGTTCCGTTGCCGATTTTGAACAAACTGAGCACAGATGTTCTGTTGGAATCCTACTAGAGATGAACTCAATGAGTGGGTTGTGTCTAACCAGGAAGATTTTGCTGAACAAGAGAACAAGAGTCCTAGACTGAGTACAGAGGACTGGTTACAAAAACATATCATTACAGACCTGCATGCGATATTTTTTGCGACCTTTGGAAATGAGCTTTACGACTGGTTATCAAAGTTGACTGATAAGAACATATTCAAGAAGAAAAGAAACATCATCTGGACACCGGAGCTGATTTAGACCGTGAAGAACCTTGATAATCCCATTACAAGGACAGTAGACTTCTGGCTTGCGAGTGTGCTAGAAGGCTTTGTTACAGAGTTTGCAGTCGACTAGAGAAAAAGCTTCAGCGAGGATAAACGGTACTTCTTCAAAGGATATTGCGGTAAGTACCTAAAATATTTAAACTTGTCCATTAAGATGCTATTATATGAAAAAGGAAGAATGGATCTAGTTTCAGATGAATAAGTAAAGATAGTAATGTCACAAGAGTTTGAAAGTGATTTTGATGACATTGGACGTACACGTAGTGGAAAGAAATACAAAGTAGATTTCAGCTCTCCCATATTTGAAGACAGTTCAGATAATACTAGACAACAAAGTCACAGTACCACAGACAAAACAGAAGGGGGTATCCCTTACCACCCTTATACCCCACAGAAACAAATCGGGACTCAGAGCAATCCCGTAGGAACTCCATCTAGTAGTTCCTAGATAGTACATACTACCGCTACATCATCTCCACCTACACTGCCGAGTGGTAGTAACACAGCAAATCAACACCCACCACGTAGAAATAGAATGGGGGATGAAATGAAGCTACCTATCTTTAAGGGTACAGGGGCAGAGGACCCAGAGCAGTATTGGTTTCTATGTGAAGCCATGTGGACCATTAAAGAAATCAATGATGATAATAATAAACTTGTACAGTCGGTCACCACACTGAGAGAACGAGCCTTAACATGGTATATGAAGTATACCTCAGCGGTACCCAAAACACTTATCCAGGTCAGGACTACCATGATTAAAGAGTTTAAGAAACCTAAGTCTGAGTCACAATGCATTACAGAGCTCAAAGACATCAAACAGTTACCTACAGAGTCAGTGTGGGACTTTGATCAGAAATTTAAAGCCCTTATAGACCAAGTCATCTTTGAGTTTGCGCCAGAGCAGCATAAGGAATGGTTTATTGCAGCGCTGCTCCCTCACATTAGACTACCATTAATGCAGCAGAAACTCCAGATGAAAGACAACGCGTTGGAGATGGCGATGAAACTAGAGGCTTCACCTCTAGCTGAAACTAGCACAGATATGACAAATCTGCAAAACCAGTTGGCTAATATCATGATACAGATGCATGAACTTAAGAAAGGGAAAGAGGTTGCGCAAGACATTTGGTGCGTAAAGTGTAAAGCACAAGGCCATACTAAAGATAACTATCCATTCTTTGTAGAATATCTAGCAACCGGGGCTCCTAACCCCTTACCACAGACCCATGGGCCGTGGTGTGAAATATGCAAAACAAGAGGACATCTACCTCACCA
>LPNX010803355.1:16145-40018 GCA_001517045.1 Pseudotsuga menziesii
ACAGACACCTAAGAACTTATACTGTGTCTTCTGTAAGTCAGTAGGCCATGATGAACACTATTGCTGAGCCTATGATCTCATGGTCAGAGCAAAGCAAGACCTGTACAGAGTCCAATCAGAAACACAGGGTCAAGCAACAGGACCACAGCATGATCTGACTTATGGTGGCCGTGGAGGAGGATTCAGAGGATGAGGAGGATTCAGAGGCTTTGGCCGTGGTAGCGGACCAGTCACTTGTTACAACTGTGGAGTTGTAGGACATTATGCTAGGGACTGTCAGAGCCCTACCACCACATGTAACTATTACAAATATTACGATCACGCTATAGAAGACTGTCCTACCTTGATAGCTAAGATCAGAGAACCTAAGCCAACAGTACACTAGAACATCCGGTTTATTGCTGCCGAGCAGGATGAACCAGAACAAAGAGTCAACATTGTGACTCGCAGTGGTGTTTCCACCAATGAGATATCATAGGTTACTGAAAAGACCACAGGACAGGAGTGGGTGCGTAAAGCTCCTAACAAAGAAACACCACTTGATCTACAGAAGAACAAACAGACATTTCAGGAAGCTAAGACTTTCTTTGATGACCCTATGCAATCAGGATCGTAGGTACCGCCATCTAGGGGCGTACCGCAGCAAGCACCTTGTGGCGTTAGCCCTGATCAGACATCACAGGCTACCACATCGGGCGCTTGCGACGAAGACGAGTTGGCAGGAAGTGTACAATCCTTCCTGCACAGTTGTTTAAAACTCATGAGAAATGAGCAAGCTATTGGAGAAATTCAGCGCATCATAGATCAATGTCAGCCATCTTCTTCCATGAGTATTGCACAACATGCTATTAATAGCTTGTATGGCCAAGTAACACCCTGACTTGTTTAGGGTTTACGGGTGGTTTCAAGTCGAGGATATTTTTAATCTTGGCAAAATCGACCTTGATACCTGCTCTAAAGACAATATGCCCTAATAGTATGCCTATGGGAGTCATAAATATACATTTCTTAATGTTCAGGGAGATTTGAATCTGTCGACATCTCTCCAACATAAGTCTGAGCCATGTGCAGTGGTCTTTTAAGGTGGAGTATATTGTCCAGTCGTCGAAGTATACTGCCATGGTCTTATATATGTATTCTTGGAATGTCTTGACAACAATTCGAGAAAAGACTACAGGTGCATTCTTTAATCCAAAAGGCATAACTCCGTAAGCAAAGGAACCAAATTCACACACAAATGTTGTCTTACTTTGGTCCTCTTTAGTGATTGGTACTTGGTTATAGCCTGAGAATCCGTCTGTGAATGAGTAGCATTCGTGTCATGCCACTTCATTCAAGATTTCGTCAACATAAGGGGTTGGGAATGGATCTGTGAGTGTTACTTTGTTGATTTCATGAAAGTCGACACAAATTCTTAACCTTGTCGGGTCGTGTTTCTTGGGCTGTATGACCATTGGACTTGCCCATTCTGACTGGTTGATAGGGTAAATGATCCCTACTGCTAACATGTTATCAATTTCCTTTTTGACTATTTCCTTGTACTTAAGAGCTATTTTATAGGGTCTTTTCTTAATAGGTTGAACATCAGGTTTAGTATTAATTTTCATCTCGCCCATTTCTTGGACTAAGCCTTTTAGATATTTATAGTCCCTGGCAAATACATCTTGGAACTCTTTTAGTAATTTCACGATCTCTGCGGTCTGTTGTTCATTCCAATAGTCACCAATTTTTGCTAGTTTTCGTCGATCATCGTTTGAGATGTCGACTTCTTTGTTTTTTACTTTGGAATCTAGCCATTCTGACACTTTGGCTTCATTAATCGGTCTACTTCCTTCTTTGAACTGTGAAAATGTGGTAGGGAAGTCAGCTGCAGTCATTCTGTCGATATCTTCTTTGTCTGTTGTTGCGATTTTCAGGATGGATCGGAGAGGTTTTGTTGTTTCGATGTGGTTGGATTTCCATCTGAAGCTTTTGCCTTCGGTGTGTTCATTTTCTAATTGTAAATGGGTCGACTGTGATTTTGAGCATATTTGTATATTGTTACAGTCTTTTATCTGTCGACGGTCTTGGGAGGGTTGTTTTTCGGTCGGTTGGAGAAATTGTTTAATTTGTGTTGCCGTTTCAACCAGATTTTCCTTTTTAGGTAAGAAGCTAAAGTCTTTAATAACATTTTCCCTAAGTTTGTGCCAAAAGAAGGTTTCACCTCTAGCTTCCTCCATCTTGTACCATTTATTTTGCAAGTCGGGTAGGGTTGAGGGGAAGAAATGTGGCCAGGCTCTGTCATCTTTATATCCCAGTCTTCTCTACTCTGTTTCACAAGTTTTGATATGTTCTTCTAGGTTTTGACCTTGGGTAAAGATAGGTATCTGGGCTTGCTAGGTTAATTTCTTTCCTCTGAATCGCTCGACAAAGTAAGTCGAAGCAGTCGTCCAGGTCTAAAGTTTCGTCTGATGGGTATCCCACCATCTAGCTGCTTGACCTGTAAACGTTTCAACTAAGCTTTGAAGTCGGCCATGTTCTCCAATATTTTTAGATACTTGCTCAATATGTCCAACTGGTGAGTCCCTCTCCTTATACCTTAATAGTTGTGTAGCTTTTAAGTGATTTGGCTGTAAGGTAGGGTGTTCCCGTATTTTCCTTTCAAAGTCTTTGGGGATGATTGATACTATGAAGCACTGTCAAGTGGGTTTTTTCTGTACTTTTTGTATAGTCCAGCACCCTCTTGCTTGTGTTTCGTAATTCTCAATCTCCCAGTCATATAATTCAGCATCTGAGTTATAACCGATTGAGTCCTGGTTACCTAAGTGAAGTTCTCCATGGATGTTTGGTTATGTGTAGTTTGTATTGTTGTGGATTTGGTAAATTTGTCTGACATCGACTTCTTCATCAATGGGTTTAGTCCAAGGCTCTCCCTGGGATGGATGAATGGGTACAATGAATTTTTGACCATTTCCTTTTAACTTGATTTGTTCTTTGTCCAAAGATATGGATGCTTTCATCTTCCGACCCCAAGGTCGACTGACTAGCACCGGGAAGGAACTAGATCCTTCCTTTCGGTCAATAATTTCAAAATCAACCTTGGTCGAGATTCCTTTGATGGTCGTGTTGATGTTTTTCCAAACCACAATGGGTTCAATCTGGCCTTGGTCGGGGAGTTTTAGGTAAATGCCTAACTCGTAAAGTCTAGGTTTTCCCATCTGTTCCCAAGTGTCTCGGGTCATGATATTTACCTGTGACCTGAAGTTGAGCACTACTTGTTGGACGTGGTAACCTACGATTTCCAAGTCGACAAGTGGATGGGCATCACTTTTGTCTTTTTGGTTCAAGCTGCAGATGTTTTTGGTTTGTTTTTCAGGGTTGGTGCCTTTTACTTCATGTAACAAATCTATGAACTGAGATATTGATTTATCTGTTTGAGCAAGTTGGATTAATCGATGTATTGTGTTAGGTCGAGTATTGTCGAGGTCTTCTTGTCGTGCAATGTTTTGAAAAACATGTGTGGCTTCTTTATACGTTTGTTTTTCGTGCTACGGTGTAGGATAGACATTTGTTTCTTTAATCTTACTAATTTGAGGGTTATCAGGTCCTGTTTTTGTGCCTTGTCGAGTGACAATATGTATATTTTTAGAAGTTATTACATCATGCTTCTGTACACAAGACAAGACATTAACATTTTTCTTGGTATTAATTTTTTCTAACATAGTAGGGATCAAATCCTCAAGCGAGTGATTGCCTACTCCGCAGTGGGTACATAATTTGAGATCAATCTTGTCCTTGTATGGACAGTCTACATACCGGTGACCTTCTTTGTAACATATGAAGCACTGGGTGGGTCGATGCGGGCGTATGTCGTGATTCCCAGGGAATCGACCTCTTCCTCCGTAACCTTGGCGTCGATTGTCATATCGGCGCTCGTATCGTTGACCGTCGTATCTTTGTCTATTCTACTCATTTGGTGGATTGTTTTGCTCATGATGTTGCGCCACCGCATTTGTTTGATATACCGCGTGATAGTTCTGTCGGTTCTTTAGGTTTAACTGATAGTCGGCAGTGTTGTGACTTTTGGTTTCGCAGATGGCGCACTAGGAAGCATTGTCATTTTTCATATTAAATGGGAAATCTGCTGTAGAGTGATCTTTGTGTTCCTGGAAAATGTCGCAAAATATTTGGTCTGTACAAAGAGGACGTCTTGTTTGCTATATTCTTGTCGACAATTATCTTTTGAATTGCAGTTAGTTGAGCATTTAGTGCACCAGATCTCCTAATTCTTGAGTCTAAGCTCCTTCAGAGACTTCTATACATTCTCGAGTTGCTATTCCAATCTGTGGTCAGTGGGGTAAGCAGGGATGTCTTCGTCCATCTCCACCTGAAGAGCTTTTGTTAGCGCATCCTCATACATTTTGAACATCTCTAGACTAATGTGTCGACGTACTTTTTGCGATAGTCCTGCAAGAAACCATTGTATTAGTAATTGTTCATCAATAACGTAATCCAGTTGGCTCAGTAAATCTTTCCACTGCTTGTCGTAGTCGCAGATGGATTCTCCTGGCTTTTGTGAGGTGGTTTTGAGTTTATTCGCGGCTAGGTGCTTAGCATCTAGATTTTTAAAGAATGACAAGAACTGTGCCTTAATCGTGGCTTTTGTCGCTCTGGGTTGTCTCTTCAAAAAGGTCATGTACCATGCCAATGCCCTTTTCCTTAAGGCTCCTGCGAACTGCACCATTTGTCGATCTTCATCTGTAACTTGGTTGGCTTCCTAGGTCGACTCACAGATGAACCAATGTCATCAGGGGTCTTCGTCTCCCTCATAAAGAGGAATGTGAGCCAATTCATGACCCATGTCTGAATCACTTTCACTGCTCTCAGAAGTTGGCGGGGGAGGAGGTGGGATTGGTGGGGTTATTGATGTAGGTGTGCCTGCGAAATTCTGGTCGACGGAACTGGTGTTCCCGTTGGTTGTCAATTCTTGGTCGACGTGCAATTGTTTAGTGTCGACTTCTCCTGTCAGTGGTCCACTACAACTATTGGTTGGTAGGTCTGATTGTTTGATTTCTTCTAGAGCTATATTTGGCAGGGGGGGGGGGGTGCTCCTTCATGTGTCGATAAGAGCAAGTGGATACTTCGGAGGGAGGTTGCCACTTGGAACGTCACCCAGTTCCCTTTCACTAGTCAACATATAATAAGGTGTCATCCAGGGTCTGGTTCGTCGCCTAGTCGGCTCCATATAGTGAAGTCACCAACTCGTAGTCAGAGGTCGTCTTCGACAATAGTCTGTATTCTAGTATGTGGATTTAATGGGGAAAGGGTTGTGCCTTCATCGGGATCTCTTATTTGGAGAGCTTCTGGCTGCTCTATCCACACTTCTTCCTCCTTGGGGGATGCTTCTTGCTCGATGCCCTCTTCCTATCGGTCATGACCCGACTCTTGCAGATTTTCTTCCTTGTCATTCTCCCTAGGGTTTTGTCCTCTATGCAGCTCTAAGGCCCTGTCTCGTTGTGCTTCCCTTCTCTTGTGTCTCTCGTCCCTTTCTTCTTTTTGAATGTCCAACATACTTCTGTACGATCTATCCTCTCGATGTCCTTTTTGGTTGACTTCTCATTACTAGTGACTGCTATCTGGTTTAGGTCAACTAGGATCCACTATGCTCTATCTGCGACACATGAACAGCTACCCCCCCATTTCCTATCCGATGCTTTTAGAAAGCTCAGATAGTTTGCTTTATTTGCTCAGGAAGTATTCCCACTCCCTTTCTGCAATGAATTTCTCCCACTTCCTCTGCTTCTCCTCCCATTTAGTGTTTTATGGCTGTTCATACAGTGGTGGTCGAGGTTCAACAATGTGTCCTGCTCCTTTCTCGATCAGGAATTTGAACAGCAAGTTCGGTAGGGAACATAAAAATTCTTCGGTGAAATCTGTGTAAAATTTCTCTTTCATGGTTTCTACCGAAGTTCTGTCTTCGACTGCTTGCTCCTCATAGAAGTCGTCGGCGATTTTTTCAAACCACTCCGACAAATTTGTTTTGCCTCCTCAAATCAGTTTCTCCAGCAACTGTTGTTCTTTAGTGGCATCGAGCTTTCTCATCCATGAGTTGCTTCAAGAGTTGGGGCACTGATTTGACAAAATTTTCATGTGTTTCTGTAAAAAATATTTCTTTTGCCTCGGCAACTATTAATCTGTTCCTTCGTGCATAATTCTGCAAGTAGTTTGCAATTTTATGTTCCCACTAGTCCTTAATCTCCTGCTCTGGTATCATATGTGAGCATATATTTCAGTCATGTACTACCGGCAACGGAACCAATGTTGTAATCTCACAAATCACATAAGGTTACCAATAATACATACTAAAACATATATAAGTACAAAACAGAGACAAGAGACAAGAACAGATAGGATAAAACAGATTATATTAATACAATGAGTTCATACAAGGTAGAGAACTGAACTGAGTTCTCGTTTGGCTCAATAGCCTAATATATACAATTTACATATGGTTACAAAATAACTAAATGTCGATTCGGTGAACCGACACGACTTTTCAGATAGCCGACCTAATCTTTTAGTTTAGTTGGCCGGCCGACTTAGTCGGCTGATCGACTAAGTCGGCCCATCGACTTAGTCGGTTGATCGACTAAGTCAGCCCATGTTCAAGTTGACTTATCGACTTGCTCCTTCTACATTGAGCATGCTTGTATTCTATTGGCCATGTTGATAATGAGGAGAGAATCCCCTTCCAGGATGAGTGGGATTCAGTTATGGTTAAGAGCCCAGATAATACCAACCAATAATCTTTATAACTCAGTCATATTGTTGGTGGAGAGTCCAAGAGAGCCCCAATAAACACCCTATATTTTTTCATCTTTATCTTTGATTGCTCCAACAAATCCCGCAGGGCCGATATTTCCTTTGGAAGACCCATCAAAGTTAAGCTTGTATGTACCAGGGGGTGATTCCACTAGTTTGGAGAGCTCATGTTGACATTTTTCTTGATTGCATGTCCGGTGTAATATGGTATGGTGTTAATGCCCCAATACTTTAAGACTTTCATTTCGTTGCTATTGGTAGGTATGTCCTTATCTTTCCACACTGAAAGTTTCAAGGTTTCAAAAATGTATTTTTTTAGAGTTTCCCACACTCCCTCTTCGTTTCTAATCCTGGTATTGAATATTATGTTGTTGCTTCGATCCATATTTCCCAAAATGCAAATCCAGGGAAAAGTTCCCGTATTCTATTGAGAATCATGTTGGTGAAAGGTCGATGTGCCCAATTGGCTATAGAGATGTCTAGGCGTCCCTTTATTCTGACAGATTTTCTAAATATTATTTCTCCTTCTTTCTAGATATTGTCAGCAAATTTGTATTTTATCTAGAAGATGATTGATGATTTCCCCATTGTCTTTGAATAGAAATCACCAAGTTGGTCCAATGCAACCTTTTTTTTTGTCTATTCTCCTAAGTTAATAAACGCCTGTGAAGGAGGAGCCAAAGGAATGTTGAAATTTTGTCCAAAGGTTCGCTCTCCATACTTTTTTCCATCTATTAACTTGGCCATCAATGTTGGAATTGGAGAGTATAGAGGTTGCTTCTTTCATGTTAAAGGTGCCATATTCCAAGAACCGCCCTATTATTTTCTCATTATCTTGGCTTATTCGGATTTGGTGAGTCTAGAGGTCATCCCAAAAAGCTTGGATATCTTCTATAGGATTGGTGCTCTACCACCAATTGAGGCTTATCCATTTCTGAAGTGGTCCTCTGGGTTGGCCTCGCTCCATAAATCACTCACCTTTGAGACATGTCTAACTTGCAGTTGTTCTCTTAGTATGGGGAGATTATGGTATTCAATGAGTAGACTTTGCTGGTTCCATGAGTATTGAAGGAAATATGTAGTGTTTATGATTCTTTATTTCCCAAAACCTGAAGTTTTGTATTATATTTCAGTTGGCATGTGTCGACCTCCATATCTGTGAGCCTTTGACATTAGTGTCGAATATGATGAGATTATTCTTAGACCAGGTAGATGTGTATTTAGTCTACCACAAGAGCACCCATGGCTCTGATGTATATGTGATCCATCTTAGCCATATATTAGCGTTGAAGATTTGGTTACTAATTGTAGGGTCTCTGAGTCCAAGAGCTTCAAGTTTAGGCATGTAGAGAATATTCCAGTCAACCAATGACCATTTCTTATGATTTTCGGAGCCTCCCCAGAGGAAGGTGTGTTGCAAAGTTCTGATTTTTTTTAACGCGTTTAGGAGAAGCTAAAATGGAGAACATGTATAACGAAATATCTTGCAAAACAAATTTTACAAGGATTAGATGACTTGGGATATTGAGAGAGCGAAAGGTATAGTAGCTAAGTTTTTTTATTCAATCTGTCCAAAAGGACTTTTCAGGAGACGTTTATTGTCAAGGAGTCTATTATAGGGCTGCCAAGATATTTAGTAGGTAAGTGTCCCTCTGAGAATTCAAGAATGCGAAGGATGTTGTGGTTCATGATTTGGAAATTATTGAAGAAGTACATATGGGTTTTTTATTTGTTGATGTCAAGACCACTAGAAATGAGGTGAGGCTAGTTTTGAAACCTTTATCTTCCTGCACTGAATAGTACCTAGTTAGCATGGTATCATCGACAGATTTTTGGTGGGATTAAGGCTCCATTCCAGGATGAGGGGAGAGGCCTTTAATATATCAGTTTTGGACTGTGGCTTTCAGGAGACATCCTAAGCCTTCCATCATAAGGACAAAGAGGAAAGGAGAGAGAGGGTCTCCTTGTCTAAAACCCCTAGAAGGTTGGAAGGTATGGAAGGGTGTGCAAATAAACAGAATGGAGAAGAAAGTGGTGGACATTAAAGTGAAGATCCAATTTACCTAATGGCTGCAAAAACCAAAGGAAAACAACATTTTCTTCAAGAAATTCCAGTTGAGTCTATCAAAGGATTTGGAGAGGTCAAGCTTGATTAGCATGCCAGTTTTTTGTGTGTTTTTGAGTAAGTGAGTAATTTCATGTGAAAGAATAATGCCATCTATAATTTGTCTTCCTTCCACATAACCAGATTTCTCCTTGGAAATCAGGTAGGGTAGAAGGGGCTTGAGCATATTTGCAATTATTTTGGTAATGATTTTGAATATAAAATTGCAAAGTGTGATGGGTCTGAAGTGTGCCAACAAGCATGGAAGAAGTTGGTTGTAAATCCATATAGACCTAGGTATTTGTCATTTTTTAATTGTTTGACTACCTCCGCTAGCTCAGTCATTTCAATGGGCCGAAGTAGGAGTTTATTTTTCTCTGGAGTCACAAGGGTGGGGATGTTCTCAATGATTCCTTCCATAGCTATACTTCTTTCCAGCTATGGTTCTTCCATTAACTGCTTGAAGTGATAGGTGAGAATGTGTTCTATTTCTTCATGTGTTTCTGCTACTATGCCATTAGCTATTCTTAGATGGACAATTCTGTTGGCCTGACAATGTTGTATGGTTTCTTTGAATAAAAAGGAGGAGTTCCTTTCCCCTTCTTTGAGCCAGAGATTTCTAGATTTAGTTTTCCATAGGATTTCTTCTTGCTTTTCTCTGGTTTCCAGAGTTTCTTGCAGGTTATTTTCTTCTCTTTTGATGGAGTCTGTGTATCCCTCTTGCATAATGGTTCTTTAAATATATACTAGTTGACTTTCAATCTGTATTTTCTCCAAACAAATATTTCAAAAGTACTCTTTGTTCCAAAATTTTACTTTCTCTTTGATATATTTTAGCTTTTGTTGAAACTTGTGCATGAGCATTCCTGCTGGAGATTGAAAATCACTAAACCATTGTTTTATGAGGAGTTGAAAATCAGGATGAGCGAGCCATAATTTTTCAACTCTGAAGGGTCTCCTTAGGTGTTCCCCTATTTTGCACCAGTTAATACTGATGGGCTAGTGGTCCAAGCTTTTTGTAGGGAGAATGAGGGAAGATATGTTTGCCCCTCCTGTTAGAATTAATTCTGAGATAGGAAGGCAGTCCATTCTGGAGGTGATGTGTCTATCCCCAGATTTCTTGTTTTCCCAAGGGTACAAGTTTTTGGTAGTGCTAATTTCCTCCATGGCTAACTCATTGATTAAGATGTCAAAGTTAGCATTTAAGGTTCCTAGGGTGTGGATCCCACCTTTCTTTTCTCGAAGGTTTAAAATGAGCTTGAATTCTCCTCCAAGTATCCAGTTCTTTTTCCCCACCAAGTGATTCATCCTCTTTAGTGAGTGAAGAAAGGCATGTTTTGGTGCAAGCGAGAAGGGCCCATGGACATTAGTGAGAATACCCTTGAAGATAGTGCGTAGGATATGAAACTTTGTCGAGATGGTGAATCTAGTAGCCATAAAACTAGAAAGGCATATCTCTAGGGGGTTCCATATTATTCCAATAACTCTAGTTGCACTTGTAGCATCGATCGCTATCGAATCACTATTTTTCCATATTTTTTCCACCATATATTTGAAGTTGTCTTCAGAGAATTTAGTTTCCTGTATGAACATAACTGGGGGGGTTTCTGTAACAATTTTCCTCCTTAACAATCATTTTTTGTGAGGCGCTCTGCAACCTCTGATAATCCAGGATATGAGCTTCATTGAGAATATTTGCATGGTATGGAAAATGTTGCCTCTATGGTGGGAAATCTCCCTGAGGCCATCGATTTCTCACCTATGTCCTTGATACATTGTATATTTCTTCTTCTTCCTCGACTTTAATTACTAGATTTTTTGATGACTTCATGGATTTTAGTACCCGAGTTTTCAATACCAATTCTGAGTGTTTTTGTTTTCCTGGTTTTGATGATGGCTTCCTTGAGCAAGAACACTTGTTGTGAGGGGATAACCCCCTTTTCTGAATCTTGAACTTATTTTTATAGCCCATTTAGATCTAGGCATCATATATCCATATCATCGGTGTCTTCCTCCAAGATATCCATGTATGTTTGCCGCTCCAAGGGGTTTGGGTTGGGTTGATATTTTATTTTCTTGTCTATTTTTTTTTTTTCTTACAACATTGTGTGATCCATCATTTTTGAGATTAACCTGTGCTTGATAAGATTGTAGAACATCAAAGGCATAAGAGGAAATTATTTTTTTGTTTATCTGCAAGCTTTGGTTTCTTTTTGTTGTTCTTTATTTTTCTGATACTTTGGTGAATCCATTGGCATATTTAACTTATTTCCTTTCTATTGGATTATTAGGTTGTTTTAAGGACATTCTATGAACAAGTGTCAATGCTCATGGAAGTTCCTTCATCTGAAGGGTATATGTTCATAGTCCAAGAGATGAAACCAATCCTCATCATCTCAACTTAGATTGATGCCTTCGGGGTAATTCCTTCATGATGTCCATGTAAACACAGATGTAGGAATACGATGTGTACCTCATTTTCTTGGTCTACTCTACTATTTTGAAAAATTCTCCTATTGTGTTCCCCAAGACCTCTAGAATTCTCTCATGCCAGTACTCCGAAGGAAGATAGTAAAATCTGATCCAAATCAGGACATAGGCCAGATCCACTTTTTTTGGACTGAACCTTTCTTTCTAGGGTTTCAAGAAGAGTCCAGCTGAGTTGAAAAAATACAGTCCTCCTTCAAAGATTATGTTTCTATCCTCGAGGTTCAGGAATACAACAATAAACAATCCCTTAGCCCCTAGATGGAGGTCGTAATGTCCCAATCATATCCAGGATACATTAATCCACCCCAAAAGTGATTTGTCTGAGGGCCAAATCCCTACAAATTTTCCAATGAAGGAATGATCCTTCATGTGTTCTATGTGTGATATGAGACCTTCATCCTGGATTTGCAGGGTGGGTGTTTATTTTTCCTTCAAGATGCATTTTCCTATGTTATTCATGGTTGACATACCTTTCATTTTCTTGTCTTCCTATTTTCATTTTCTTATTGTGTTTGCACCATACATGTGCTATGAATCTGCAGCTGAGATGCCTTTCTCTATCTCTGTTTGGGAGTGGTTTGAAACCACCCCTTTGGGTTCCCATCCCCCTGCCTCTCTTTCTAATGAAAGGGATTTCACGAATGTCAAATATAGGGGGAGGTTGTGATCAATGTTGCATGCAGCAGAAACCCTTGTTAGAATCCTTCATGAAACTCTGTCCATTGGCTTTCATCCCATTTTTTGATAAGAGGAAGTAACTTGAGCATGTATGTTGTAAGTCATTATATAATTGTTAACTAAATTTCCCCATTTTCAAACACTTATGTTGGAATCCAATAAACCAAGAAAACTTGAATTTGATCCATTTGTGATTCAAATTGATAGTAGGAAATTATGGCTGATTTAGAGATTGAAAATGTTAAGGTTGTAGTTTTAAGTTTATAAACTTGTATTCTTGCAATATTGAATTTACAACTCTCATATTTGGCCAAAATCATGCTAAAAAGGAGAATAGAAATAGGGTGTTTTAGTGAATGTTCATCCCATGTAGTGTTGTACTCCTTAAAATCATAAGTTTCACTATTTGAGCTTACCATTCAGTGCTTAAATAAATACACTAAAGTCATCTTTTAATGGAGTGGTACTGGACATTGTCATTCAAAAGAAGGCATTTTCAAAAGCTGTTTGGTTAGACATTCCCCTCTGATGTGTTCCTTTGAATTTGAAATTGTTCCCACTGTCTTTCCTTCATGACAAGATTTAACTCTATGTCTATAATGAACTTGGTGTAATTGATAAACACTAGCTAAGTCACTTTGGTTTGTACCTATAAGACTCATTCATAGTGATAAAAATAAGAAAAATACCTTTATGTTGTCTGACACATAACAATATTTAAATATTCTAATCCGTGATTCCAAATAATTAGAGACAAAACATTTAAATTTTTCTCATGTATATGCCATATAAGAGTGAATATTCCTTCCATTCAAACTGTGCCATATCTAAAATATGTCTATCCTCCACCCAAAAAAAAAGGATAGATCAAGTCTCATCTAGGTTGTGAATATTACCTTCAGGGAATGCAAAACCAACTTTGAAATCATTAGAACATGGGACAACTTATTTCTATGAAGAAACATGGCATGAATGATGAGAATATTACACGACATAATCCTCAAACGTTGACCGATCTCTAAGGAAAATATGAAAGCATGAGAAAATAGGCTCCATATGACGGACATCCTCCTCAGATTGACTTGAAAATGGAACAGACCATAAGTCCTTAGCTTCTTTGCTCCTCTAAACACAATGAAATATTGTTGTAATCAATCAGATTGCAAGGTTACCAATGATACACATATAGATTCATATCACAATAGCAAAACAAGAGACAAGAATGGTCGACATAATAACAACTTATATTACTTAATAACGCATGTGGGTCCATACAATAAATCAAACCAAATATATATCTGTCTCTATAGACTATATATATAATTTACAAAACAATTACAAAAACTACCTGTTGATTCAACCAACCGACATGACCTATGAGGTCGACATAATCTAGAATTAGTCTATTAACTCCTCCAAAAATTATCACTTTGCTACTACAATAAATTCAACCATATCTGAAGTTTGGTTTGTTTTGATAATCCTTTGTTGATGAAAACCACCCCATAGGGATGCTCCAAAGGTTGTAGCTCCTCCAAATGATGAAACAAATACCTTTTGAGGCTCAGTGGTATATTTCCAAATGTTTCTAGTGACATTCCCAATAGTTATTGAATACCAAAATTTCATCTAACTACAAAACGACAAATGAGTCTAGGTAAAATCTCAACATCTCATTAATCATACACATGGAATTTTCTTATGTATTATGAAATTATATTGTGCATCCCGTTTCCATACATGTAAATTATTTCTTCATTGAGGTATTGACACAAATCCTGAGATGCACATATTGAAAAAAATTGGCTCCTTTAGACCTCTCTATTTCTAATGACATCAAAGGTAATTCAACCCATTATAACCTCAAATTTGTAATAGTTAGTAATAGTGCATGTCACATTTAAGTTTTTGGATAAAGCAATCATACCTATATCCAAAATCTAATTTGTATTTAGATGACCACATCTATACCATTTCATCATTTGATTATAAGGTATAGTGTTAAAAGTAGCATTTGGTTTACATATCTACTAGCTAATTTTCATCTCAAATGAAAATCTCCTTGCAAGAACTAGCAGATTTCATTATATTATAGGGAAATAAAGTCCCATCAAGAAACATCTTCAACCCACCCCTAACTAGGACCAAGAGGATGACTCAACAAATAAGAACGGGTTGCACAAACTACCATAAAGCATAACTACAGACAGGATATTTGAGATTTTGTTTCAACTCTGATTAAGATGACCATTAGAGGAAATTTCAACTCAAAATGGGCCTCCTAAAATGAACTAATAAAATAATATTTATTAATTTTGGAGGAAGAAAAGAAAAAAACTACATTTTTGTTTGTATTTTTGACATATCTCCCTGTGTTTTTACTCAAATTTCGATCGGGAGAGCTTGTTGGATGCGGAATTGAATTCCGCATCCAACGAGTACCCACTCAGCATACTTTTGATGGACCCCGCTACCCCAAAAACAAGAAATACCTGAAAAAATGGAATGATGACATCATCATTCCATTTTTTCAGGTATTTCTTGTTTTTCGGGTAGCGGGGTCCGTCAAAAGTATGCCGAGTGGGTACTCGTTGGATGCGGAATTTAATTCCACATCCAACGAGCTCTCCCGATCAAAATTTGAGTAAAAACACACGGAGATATGTCAAAAATACAAACAAAAAAAGTAGTTTTGTTTATGATACCTATCCCCAAATTTATATTAAAAAAGTGTTTAATACCTATATGGTATTTCAAATTTAAATAAATTTCATTGGCTAACACATGATGACATGGAATTTGAATAAAAGTTAAAAGGCCCATTTTGAGTTGAAATTTCCTCTAATGTCTGAAATGATTTCTACTAATACATTATCCAAATTTATGAAAAGAATCATTGAGGGAAATCACTTGAGTAAATTATAATTTCTCAATTTTCAGATTGTAAAAACCGCAACCGATGTTCCAGCTTTAACCAAGATGATGATCCATTAAAAAAATATTGAACTGGACTACCATAAAGCGTGTCTCTGAGCTAAAATAATTCAAATATGTTTTTTTACTATGATTTACATGATCTAAACTAAAACTCTTTCTTCTAAGTAATACTCCCAACCATAGCCCCAAGGTTTTAATATAGATATCATAATGACATTTACAATAAAAAGTAGGTTTTCCTAATAGCACCATTCAAAAATATGTGTTTCTTGATTTAAAAATTCTTATATAGGATAGTTAGGGAAGTTAGGGAGGTTTCCATACTGACCCCAACTTCCCTTTGATTAGTTATCTTTTTATTTTTAACAAATATTAATGAAATACACGGGTTGTAATAGGGAAAATCATTAATGATACGCAGGTTTCCTTAATGAAACTCAAGTATTCAACATTTGAGATCAATACATGTGATTCTTGTGGGAAACTCATGTATGGTATGCAAGTTGTTATAAGGAAACTCACATATTCAAGGTGAGTTCATATGTAAATATGGATGATATTGGAGTTAACGGTATGTATCAAGGGTCCAATCCTCTTATGAAGTTAGGGATACTTCTATCCATAATTCCCTTTTATGTGACGAAACATTTGGTTTCATTACTCAAACGAAGAAGTGACATTTCAAGGTATATAGATTCCCCCTAATTTGCAAGGTCAGAGGGTAAGGATGGAAAAAATACATTACAATATTTTATCTCATAGGAATCAAACTCTGCGCTGCAGAGAAGTACCTGAAACAACAAAATATAGGTCATTGTTATAAAATCATAATTGAGGATGCCATGTTCAATAAGTTGGAACACTAGGTCCTTTACAAGATACACATACATCATATAATATGGGCTATAAGGCCACTCATGTTTACAAGGTGGATCATAGCCACATGAGTACAATAGTATATCTTCAATAAATGGAGTGGTGTCACAAATAATGACATGATCTAGCACTAATTAGGCTTCATAGGATGTATATCCAAGGTCTTCATCTCAATCCAAAGTACTAAGTACGAGTCCTACCATGTGAATATAGTAGTTGAAATCGAACATGGAGAATTCCATCAGAATGTCAGTAAAAGTGTTTTATTGATAACTAATGCAAAGGAGATCACCAAGATGAAAGTGTTTCTTGAGGTACTATCAAAACTTAAAGTATTCATCATTAGCAAGGGCTAATAGGAAGCCATGTATGAGAGGGAAGACATTGAATCCTTCAACATGCCACATGAGAAAGATAGTAGTATTGATAAGGGAAATTAGGCATAGATCAATACTCAGGGATAATCATGACAGGGATCGACGTAAACAGACAGAGGTTAGGGATCCTTGAACTTTTAGAAGGACATTGAGATGTCTCAAGGAAGCTAAAAACTTCAATATAGAAAAGAAGACTCATCTGCAATGTAGGATACATCAATAGATTCCCCATGTACTATAAATAAGTAAAAAATGGAGGAATAGTAACTCAAAGTACGATTGAAATTGAGAAGTTCGAAACTAAAACATCAGTACTAGGAGACTCAAACTAGTGCTTTGTTCAAGGGGATTTCTACCAACAAACTTATAGTAAAGAGAATATTTCCTTCCTTCCTTTCATGTTTAGTTTTAGTGAGTCTGAGAAAGTAAACTCAAGGTCTTCTTAAATTTTTACCAAGCTTTTCATGTCCCATATTTTTCATTTGGTCACAATGGCCTAATCATATTTTCCATGTTCATGAGAGTTTTTCAAATTGATGCTAAGGGTCAAATAATTGCCAATGAGGAAAATTACTAGTTTGCTAGGTCGGGGATGGAAGATTTGGGATTTGGAATAATGGGGGAAATAAATGATGTTTGAACATTAGAATGACATAAATATTTAATAAAGGAGATAAATAAATAACTACAAGGTAAAATCAAAGTGGCAATTGATCATGAAGACGCATGGAGGATGTCACCCACAGAAGCTAGATTTTCTATGCTACATGGCATCCTCCTCTTGCCATTTCGAATCCATAAGAATCCCAAGGGTATTGGTAAGAGTTGGAAGGTAAATATAATTGGAATGAATTAATTAAGGTCGAATTGGATTGGAAGAGTAACTCCCATGGAAGAGGAAGAGGCATTTTAAAGCTAGTGAGACACTTGGACTAGATTTCCTAGCTCTATGACAACAATGATGAAGATGCTATGACGCCTATGACACAAATCATATCTGAAGGTTGAAATATGACATATATGACATTTCAGGGATAAAAATAGCTCCAATAGGGTTCTCAAGGGATTTAGGGGAGATAATTTGCGTCCACATGTGATTTGGTGGAAGTGGGAGACTAGGAATTGTTGTACAAGTGGCATTCTTTGGAATCTCTTCCCTACTAGAGTTGTAATGCATCTCTTGGAAGGAATTCAACCCATAGAGAGATTGGAAACTTTATAAATTTCAATAAAAAATAATCAAGAGATATTTTTTTTATTTGAGAAATTTTCGTTTGTGAAGAGAGATAGAGAGAGAGCTAGTGGATGACTAGTCTCTTGCCTTAGCCAATTTCAAGGGTGAAAGATTCCCATACAAGTTGGTGTGTGGAAAGGCCATTCAGGTATTTCATGGATATTTAATGGAGTGATAAGTTACAGGTGAAATCTACAGTGAATCTCATGGACACTTAAACATTAACTTGTTCTTTCATCTATTTCATGTTTTCTCATCATATTCTTGCTCTATGGATTGAGTCGCACTTGGTGAGATATTGATCTATTTGGGGGAGATTATAATGCCCCGTTATTATATTTTATGATGTAAATGATATTTATTTCAATTTAATAAGACTCTCATGTCAAAATACCAAAATATTTCATGTAAAAGTGTTAGACAATGAAGAAACGGTGTCATTTCCCCACTACCTTGTTGTGAACCAATGTAATGTTGATGAATTTGAATGGATAAGTAAAATACTGATGGTTTACGGATGAAGGGAATTTTATTGATGTATTATATGAGTTTAATTTTCAGTACATAATCATTTTGAGTCATTTTGTTGAGTTTCATAGCATTTGGAGAAGAGTGCCTATAATTTCCCCCAAGGTTGAAACTAGTCTTTTTGCATCTGATTTAAGGGAGTTATAGAAGACATTAAAAGTTGAAAGGTGATTCATATGAGTTAATTTTGATTTAATTTATATTTACCCTGCTTCCATTAATAAATTCTAGTAGGATTGAGTGCATTTTGAAAGTCATTTTCATCATCTACCCCTAGGGGATTTGAACCACAAGTTGCTTGTAAAACTCCATACATTGACCAGATTTCAAAAGTGATTTTCAGAATTAATTTGATGGTTTAAAGAAACCTATAAACAAAATTTTTATTTATTAACATCAATCATAAATCTTTTGGTAAAATTTGATAGCATTTGGAGCCATCTACCATTGGGGGTTTGAGCCTCAAAACTACTAATAAATTCCCTGAGTTCTCTTGGATACCTATTCGACCCCAAAAAAAAATATAATGATGAAAATATAATTTAAATAATTTATTATAACATATCCAAGTATCATACCAACCATTAGTGGAGGTTGTACAGTTTTTGGAAGAGATTTGTTCCAAGACCTAGAGGGGATGTCCACCTCCCAAATTGACTAGTCTTGTCCTGAAACTTATTCCCTTGTAAATTGTAGACCATGGTTGGATATATCAGTTGATTATATGTATTATATATGTTTTAATGTGTCCCATCACCCCTCATGACCTTCCTCACCAAGTTTTAAAGTAATTGGAGGATTTTGGAATCAGTTGTATCCATATACCTGGAATTGAAACATGGTCAATTTGAGCACATTGGGAAAACTATTCATAAGGGAAATTACAGTGGTATCATATAATGGTCTTGGAACCTGTTCATTAATACCATAAAGTAAATAAAAAATTTCAAACATGTCTTGGCTTCACAATAGACCCACTATGCCTACTTTCCTTCTATAAAACCCCAACCAACGAAAGAAGAAATTACAACCATAGATATTAAAGCATGCTTCCAAGAGTATCAAAATTTGAGAGGGGATATTAATGAAAGGTATTCTTTCCAATAATATATTTTCAAGTATGGATTTAAGAACAAGAAGGAAATTGTGAACTCATTAAAGAAAAATCAAAGTACTTGTGAAAAGAGCAAAGATTTATTCTGCCCTATAAAGGAGGAAGTTATAAACACTTCTGCGGACATCATGTGGAATGTGTGGAAGAAATTTCGGTATTAAAAGGATTAAAAGAGCATAGATGCACCATTACAAAAAGAAACCGAGAATAATGAAGGGGAGCTTGAATTACCTCAAGGTGATTGTTTTAAATAACATAAAGAGGAAAGTGAATACATGCACACAATCCTTATTGATGGGGGTTGTGAAAATCAAATAGCTATTGATGGATCATTGAACTATGAAAGAGTACCTACCTATGGGTTCTCACGACTCTATGTTGGTGACATAGAGATCATATTTCAAAATGTTTCTGCAAGCCAAATTTCTAATAAGAATGAATATGAATACCTTGTGACTGATAATGAAGACCCAAGATCAACTTCCCCATCACCACTTGAGTTTCAATAAGTTGCTAAAATCAAGCAAAAAGAAGAAGAGGAGGTTCAGTCTCATGAACCATCCTTCATTGAAGGGTCTTTGAATATGAGTTAAAGGGATATCCAAAGTCACTTAGTATACTCCATGACACTCAAGAATTAGTGTCAAATTCTTGTTTGAGAGCTACTTCATTGGAGGAAACATCCTTCCTTGAAGACATGGAGAATATTCAAAGAGAAATGTGCCACATCAAAGGTAATTTCATGTCTTTGATTTTTGATAGAAACCATTTTTTGAGCTTAATGAATTGTTACATGATGCATACTTGAAGAATAATGATGTTGATGTATTTGTAACTTGAGAATGTATTCATCTATGTATCTTATGTATTGTAACCGGATGTTTATTCTGGGATGTACCTATTATGTATTTGAGTCATGTTGTCATTCCCTGATGTTAAAATCGGGAGGATCAATAATATAAACAAGTCAAGTCAAGTCATGGTGGGTAACCCTCTGATTGTCTAAGTGTTAAAGTCCCTGCAGTTCCGGGGCACTAGGGTTATTAGACTCTCCTAGTAGAGGTCGGCCCTAGTAGGGTTTTAGTCATGTTGGGATTAGTATAAATAGAGAATTGGAGTCTCTATTTATCACACAAGTCATACACACTCAAGTGTAGCGCATAGTTGAGGAAGGAGAAGACACTAGGGTTTTTTGTAGTATGATGAATTATCACTAGTACCTCTTCACACGTACTAGAGCAAGTGATGATATTTTACAAGGAGTGTCTCCAAGGCAATTTTGATATGGTTTCTAAACTACCAATTGCATGCTCAACTATGCAACCTGCTTCTGATCAATGCCAAAAGGTGATATATGATGAATTTTTTGTACGCATAGTAAAAGAATAGAAATAAGTTGTCAATTTTTTGTTGATTAACATGTCTCTTTCCTATCATGTGCTCAAGGGACTTTTTTTTTCTTCTTTCAGGCATATTTGGTACTAAATTTGACCAATTTGGGCCATGCTTGAGGTGGTTGCATAAGAAGGATCAATTTTTCATTTTCATCTCTTCCGAAAATTGCGGGCTTGAACTTCTATGGCTTCATTTACACCTGTAGGCTTCCTTAGTCTTCAAATATTGGGATCTCTTCATCTTCAAAACACGGGCTTCCTTTAATTCTAACTTGTGGGCTTATTTAAGCTTCTGCAGGTATCTACAAGCCTCTGCGGGCTTCTTCCAAGCTCTGTTGGAATCCTTCCAAGCCCTTGTGGACTCCTCAAGCCCCAATGGGCCTAACCTGATTTCGGATCTCAATAAGTTGATCTGAGCCCAGTGGTTCCAACGTCTTTTATCGATGGTATTTTTATAGATGTACCCCCCTACCTTATCATAGAAATCAACTCTTAGTGGTGCCTAGAATATAATTTAATTAATGTTTATACAATCCCTGTGGTGGTTACAACGTATTTTATCGATGGTATTTTTATAGATGTACCCTCCTACCTTGTCATAGAATTCACTCTAAGAGGTGCCACTTTAGCCTCTAATTATGTATTTTAGACTATTATTATGAATTTGTGCATCCTAATCGGAAAACAGTTTTTGAGGCAATAATTAGGATGCTTAGGGGCACTTTGGGCACTTTTGGGCACTTTTGGGCACTTTCTAAATCATTATGCCTTATTTTTTAGAGTCAGTCAACACTTTTTCACCTCCCCCCTGAACTTTCCATTTTTTTTCCTTTTACTTCAATATGTTTTTTCCCATATCTTACTTTCCCGATATATTTGTTTTCTATAAATCACCTTTCCTGTGTTATATTTTATCCATTTCTTTGTCTTTAAAATATAGTATGTATTTGTTCACAAGCACGTATTGAAGATCCAAAACCGTGGAAAGGAAGGTGCCTTTCCATAGTTTTTCTAATTTTTTTTAAACCTCCAGGTTTCATCTCAATATCAACCAACTTTCATCGCAGTATTGTAAAACAGTTGAAACCTGGGTGGCTTTCCAGGAATACCATCGCTATAAAGACGCATTTTTATGGAACAATTACCGTTCAGCTTTCATATTTCATCGAAAGTGTTTGGTTTTCCATGGTTTTGCGTGGAAGAAATTTCTATTCAAATTCCAAAATTCGTCGATAGAGTGACCAACTTTCGTTGAATATGTTTCACGGTTTTACGTGGAAACTAGATTTTGCCTAGCAGTTTTTTGCCATATTTTCGTCATTCTAGGGACGACAAATTGGTTGATAGAGATATGAACATGTGGAATAAATTTATGTTCAAATTCCATAATTCATCGAGTGAGAGACAAAATTTCATTGAACATGATCCACGGTTTTGTGTGGAAACAAAAAAAATGGTAGTTTTTTGCCATATTTTTGTCATTATAGGGACGAAAACTATGTTGATAGAGGGAAGGATGCATGGAAGAATTTTATGTTCAAATTCCAAAATTCACCGATAGAGAGACACATGATCGTCGAACGTGTTCCATGGTTTGTCGTGGAAACTAGATTTTGTGTAGCAGTTTTTGGCCATATTTTCGTCGTTATAAGGATGACAACTATGTCGATAGAGCGACGAAACGTAGAAAATGAATGCTAAAAAATCAATTTCAAGGCCACCATATAGAAGACACGTGGCTGCTAGTGTTCGTCTATATATCGACGGCTTAGAAAGTTCGTCGATATATCCATGCAATAAGAGCCACAAAACATCGCGACCGTTATTGTCGTAAGTGAGACGAAAAAACGTGGGAATAACAGCGAAAAATCGTTGCAATTTTGCTCCTATGTATTAGTGAGTGTTCCCCAACACACAAGTATTTTTTATGGAAAAATTGAAACTCTCAAGCATTTTTCTATAAATATGCACAATCTATCTAACATCGGGACTTTAAATTACGAAATGAGTATCTCTCGTCAGATATAACTTGGAAGTAAATTCTTTTTTAATATTTTCTTACATGTGCTATGAAATTTCACACAACATGGCACTAAACTAGAGTATATATGTAATATCTCCTTTGGAAAACAAGAAATGCATGTTCATTTAAAATTGCACTGCATTACATAGAATTTCCGTGGCATGACAACTGCCTAATATATGCCCATTTCTATTTATAGGTTCAAGAGAAAGCACATAAGGTGGAATTGTAGGTGGAGGATATGTGTGTGCTTATAAATTATTAGACCAATGCATCCTACACAATGAGTAGATTCCTCCAACAAGTGCACTCTCTAACACATTTGGTTCACTCAAGAGCTTCTGGTGGTAACTTTAGGCATTAACTTGTGGTGGTAACTTTTTTTTTTGGTATAAAATGCAAGTATTATTTTGGTTAGCAGCTTGACCCTAGCTTGACCCTATCATCTCTATGCACTCTCTCATTTCCAACATCAAGTTTTGTAGTGGTATTTTCAAAGTGGTATATGATGACACAATTGGGTCCCTTGGATTTTGTTTCAAGAACTAGAAGAGGCATGCAACAATGACAATCCATGGTCTCAATTTCTAGTTTTGGTCCTCATCTTATATTGAAAACCATTTGTACATGTACTTGGACCTTATAGTGTAAGTTTACTCCATTTGGATATGTTTACAACATTCACTTTGTCGTCATTGTTTTAGTGTCTTACTGTTTATGTATTTTTCAATCCCTAGGGTTCTTCCTACCCTTTTATTTCCATATTCTATTTGACATAAAATATATGGACATTAATATAATTTTTTTTTAATTTTTTTCTGGACAAAGGAAGACCTGTCCCCAAGGATGGAATTTGACGGGTAAATGCCCGTTATGGGTCAATTTACCCGTCAAATACAGCTAAGATTTTACCTAGACCGTCAAAATCTGGCTTAGAATAGAGAAAACGTTTCAGATTTTGATGGTTACCGGCAATTTTGACGGGTGTCTTCCATTTGAAATTCCAACCCTGACTGTCCCTATAGTTACATAATCTTGATAATAATAAGCACAAGTCCAAAGCCTACTTTTAGCATGCTTAGATATCCCTAAAATAACACATGAATAGAAATGTTGACATCTAGCATCTTGTTCTACAATTTCTAAATTCAATAAAGAATATCAAATATGATAATATATAAATATAAATTCAAATCGCAAGAGAACAACTAGTCTTTCTCTAGATTAAACTTAATTACATAAATTTTACTTTACTACTTTTACTTCCAATATAAATAATATTTTCTCCTAAGAGAATTTTCTACACATACAAGAGAG
>LPNX010803355.1:53280-65040 GCA_001517045.1 Pseudotsuga menziesii
AAGAATAGTGTTGTAGTCAACCCTAAAATTCTAATATTCTAGCATAATCACTTAATTTGTGGTTGGTGAACGCTGATAGAACTCAAATTAAGTACCATGAAATTATATGTTATCTATGTGTCAACTACCAATGGACCACCCCAAATTGTATGTTATCCATGCATTCATGCATCAACTACGTGTTATCCATTTATCAGCCATCAATTGTTTTTTATATTATTTTTTTATCTCTCACATTCTTCTAGTTATCTGTCATGAGCTATTGGTTATCCATACATTCATCATCTATGAGTTATCCATGGATCAACTACCAATTATCCATTCATCAACTACAATTTTTTTTATTCCTTTTTATAATTGTTTATTTTGAATTTCGAATGATTGCCATATAATCAATCTAGAAAGTACACTTGTCTCATCCTTGTGCAATCTTGGAAAATAATAGGTCATAGTCCACCCCAAATTATAAAATAAAAACATCTATCGACATAATTATTTCTTATCGGTGTAAACAAGAAACTCATAATGGAAGAGAAAAAATGGTCAAGTTCATTAACTGAAATGAGAGGACATAATTGCAATATGTAACGTCCCCGACCCTCCGACCAGTGAAGAGGACGCTACCATGGTCGCTATCTACCCGGGAAACTAGCCCCATGAACATACACATAAAAATTGAAATGCTTGAACTAAAACATGCATACATTATCACAATTCAATGGAAGCAAAACCATACATTCAAGCTTTCAACATGTTCACTGTAATTCATTATCAAATGTAAGTGTATGGATTTAAACACAAATACAATTGCGGATATTAAATAGACAATAATACTTATCTTATGAAGAAGCTCATCCCGCAACCAGCTATGTTGCTGCAACGTTCCACCCAACCATAGGCCAGTGTGCTCCTTAATTTCTCAGCAATGCTGCCACCCTCGAGTTGGGCATGATTCCCCAAGGAATAAGGGAACAAAGCAGGCTCACACATAGCCAAATATATGTCAAGACTCAGTCAATCCAACAAAGTTGGGTTTATCATACCAAGAGTACACAACAACACATAGCCAAGCCAACAAGTTGGGTTTATCAGGTTATCAGGAGATGGAAGCACTGTCTGCTAAGCTAGTGGGCTTGCTGAAGAGCCGAGGATGCCTTCGCCAGAACTAGCTTGACTCCTAAGACATCCACACACACCCAACACAAGGAATCATTCCCTTCTATACTGCACAGTCCCTTAGGACATGAATTCCCTTCCAGTGCCATTCAGGGGGTGTAGAGAAGAGAGCCATCCCTCTAGCTCTGTCTATGAGGATCCTGCAAAACACTGGGTTTGTCAAGCAGAATCCTTTCCACTCCTACACGTTTCGAATACCAATCCACTATGCAGACAGAACAAAAAAACCAGCCTTGGGATTGAAAGGAAAACACCACAAACCAAAACCGGAATGACAAGGATGGTTAACACATAGCCCAGATTGGGAAATTCACTCCCAGTCATTTATGGCCCTATCGTGGCCAAAATGACCCAACACAACCTACACCAACCCAAATCGTGGTGGAAAGACAACCACTAATACTACGCCTTTGTAGAGGAGATCCACGACCCAATCGGGAAGGGCTGCAGACACAAATAGACTCCTAGTGTGAAGGGAATTTACCCACAGTAAAAATCATGGAAGGAAGAACACGACTGCCCACGTGAGGTGAGGAAAACCAAACAAGCACCTGCATGAGGAAAAACTCCAAAACGAGAAAATCGTGAAGGTAAGGCCGCCTTTCCTGTTCTCTGCGTGAGTGCCCAAAAAAAATGAAGAAAATAAAAAATGGGGGTCATCCCCTCTTCCTACCCATGTGAAGGTGAATGAGGTCCTTGGTGGAGTGTGCATGTGGGAAGGACCGACAATCCTGCCACACACCATTGGCGATGCAATAACTGGCCCCAACTAACTCCATAGTATTTAATTTGGTAGTTGACTGATTGATGGGTTCTCCTATTGACATCTTGGTTTTCCCTATTGGCCCCAAAGGTTAAATAATTACCCCTCCTTATCCTTAGTAAAATCATGCCCTTTTCATTATGGTTGCATTGACATAGCTGGTGGTGGGTATTTTTAATTAACATGCATGTTTACATGATGCTGAAATTAATATGTTCCGGATAGCATGATATACCATCGGCAACGATTTTAATCGACGAAACACCATACAATTAAATCGATGGTGGGGATTTTTCCTTTATCTCCATACCACAATTAATTACAATATATACATCATATACATTTTAATGCAAACGAGGTCAAAACCAGGGTGTTACACAATAAATAGAGGAATAAATCAATTAATTAGGACAGGGACAAACTTGAATTTTCCATTCCATGTAGAAAGGGTCCATGCTATGAAAAGACGGCTAGTAAGGATTAATTGAGAGAAAATAACCCAATAAGTCATGTATGCACTACTAAACCAAGTTAATTGATAAATAAACTCATTGATAGCTCAGTTAACTGAATGACAACATGCATATCCCTAAAATATCTCAATAAGGGTGAAATTGAGCTAACTGGGGTGCTAATGAGTGTTGAGGATCAGTTAGAGTCAAATTTAGGCTAAATCAATGGAGCAGATTTAGCTATAATGTATGTTCTTCCTTGAAAATTGTAAAAAAACTCTCCCAAATCTGGGAATGCGCCCTCAAACCAAGGAAAGTTCCCCCAAATATAGGGTTTGGTCTCATGGATGACTCAAGAAGTGGATTTTGGTGTGGTTTTACCCATTAGACTTGTCAACATTAGCTCTATGACATTTATTTACTCTAATAATATATAGTAATTCTCCATCAAAAGAACTTTAACAATTTCCAATATATATAAGGTAATAAGAAAATACTACTAATATCATCATCCTCTTTAATCAAATCAACTAAAATTCAAATGTATGATCAACATATCCAAACCTTTCATGGATATCCTTATAGTAAAGTAAAAGTAAGTCATATATGTGTGTGTGCGTGTGTTAAATACCAATATGACAAGAAATAAGTTGTATGTTCTCCATATATAAATATGAAAGTCAAAATGATAAATATATCAAAGTTATATATCAACAAAAACACATGTAAATATAATTCACCTCATCACCATCATTTACATCATCATGTTCATCATCTTCTTCTTATTTTCCTATTTCTGAAGCAGGCTCAACATAGTTTGAATCATCATCCATGGGTCATCAATTGTTGTGATATAAAAAAAATATATATTAGATGTTAGTATTAATTTCACACCACAATGATTCTATTATATTTCTATTATTAACTCATACCAAAGTAAAACAAAGTATAATACAATTGCAGTTAATATATGTGTGTGCACTAATATAAATACAAAAATATAACTAAATGACAATTTATTAAAATATATAGACAAATTAATTAGTTTAAGAAGTATGAAATTCCAATAATAATATTGATCTTCTTCTTACTTTAATTATTTTAAGATGAATACTAAAGTGATAGATTTGTCCTGTCTATCAAAGATGGCTTTCCACCTCTACCCTCAAGCTTTCACTCACTCAACAAATCATGGAAAGAAATGAATATTTTATACAAGAATATAAGGTAATTGAATTTTAATACAATTGGTTTGTCAAAAATAGTGAAATCCAACAAAGATAACTTAATATGCTCCTTCTTTTTTAATAAATTATAAANACTTTAATATAAATAAAATATTCATATTTTTAAAATATGTATAAAGACAAATCTAATGGAGAAATCCATTTGAACCTCATCGTAAAATTTGAACCCGAATAATATTTAATTATTCTTGAAATCAGACCTTGTGACATAGCTTCCAATGAAACCAAAGGAAAAGTGTGAAAGAGCACACCATTAAATTCTTAAAAGTGCATATTATGTTAGGTATCTCTCCCAAGAACTTGAATGTACGTCTCAAGTATATAAGTGGCTTACATAGTAATTTATGAAGGAAAGTGATGCTATAAAACTTAGGACAATTGATGAGGTATGTGTGCAAGCACAGTATCTAGAGAATACATGAACAAGTCCCAAATCTCCTCTAGGTTGGTCACTTTTCTTCTTGATATCTTATGACATTTAAAAATGTGTTGGTTTCCATGTGTCAACTTTTAATGTAGGTGTTATACAGCTGATTGGCACCTCTCCGTCCGAGTGCTGACATCCCTCAGGTCGGCACACAAAAGGACACTTATGGATTGAGGTTTGCCTAGTTTCATTATACCTTGATTGATGATGAAATACATTACCTATATGCCCAGCTGGTTACTTTGCTATTTTGAGATTTTGAGTGCATGCGCGACTATCTCTATTGGCATATTGCGCATATGCGCGAGTTTTATGTTCAGCAGGTCGCGCATACATCTATGCGCGGGTTGCTCTTGTACAGAGTCGCGCATGATGCGCGGGTTGCTTTACCACAGACCCGCGCATATATTCCTCAAAATTAGTTTTTAAAAACACGCGTTAATGGGAGATTAGTTGTTTCATTTACCTTAATCCCATTAACTGCTACAACCTCCCTAACGTTCGAGAACTGCCTCATTTCCTTCAGATAAATAGAGGCCTTGGGGGGGGTTTTTGATATTCATACTTGGAGAGCAAAGTTATGCTGGTGTATTTTCTACAGAACCTTTGGAGCAGAGAAACTCGGAGTCCTTTGGTGACAGAGGAGTCCCTTGTTCAGACATTGGGTTGTAACCTAAACTCCCTCTATTATTGTTAATAAAGCAGATTACTTCTTCCATATTGTGTTTCATGTGTTGTGGCTGGGGAAATGTTTATATTTCATTATAATATGTGATTTTCCTAACCTGCATCTTTATATATGAATCATACTATATATTGGAAGAACCTTTGTTAACAGGTTGAAGGAGGAACTATCCTGGAGATTGTAGAAGTGAAGCAAAGAGGAAGGAGTTAGCTTGGATCAACCTTCGTTTATTACAAGTAAGTTCCTGCTACTTCCCTATTTCCTATTTGTGCTTTTATAATCAAATTGTCTGCAAGGTCATAGTATGTTGGTAACCCCCAGACCTAGGTTATTAGGTGAATTATCCATTACAACAGTAGGGTTCCCTCTTCAATATGATATCCTTCCAAGAAAAATGATAAAGTATGTTGGCAGGTCCCAAATCCAAGTTTTTTGGAATATAATAAAAACTAATATGTCTCCTCAAAGGTGGATGGTGCCTCCAAGTAAGGATAACACCCCCTTAAATAGATAATCTAACATGAATATATGTGTAAGAACCACCACCTCCAAGTGTGCACATTGGAGACCTCTTATCAAGGAATGCCCTTCTTCCTTACAATAAGTGATCCCCAAATACTATTAACCAACTTATTCAAGGGTGGCATGCCTCCTTTTGATCTATCTTTTGAAAATTCCATTCCATATAATATGCCACTACAAATTTCTTTTTGCTATGGAGGGTGTTTATACAAGGGGTCTACTTCAATCATGGAAATCAGATCTATGCTCCAAAAATTGCACACTGGACATTGATAATGCTTAAATTAGTAGCATTGAACTCCCATATCTATAAACGCCCAAACAAAAATTTTTCTAATGTCTCTCCATATAAATAATAATACTTTGGATTTGGGATGACTTATTGTGAAAAATACTAGAATTTTATTCAAACATGACTTTGGTAAAACCCATACCTTATTTACACACTTTCATATCCTTCTAAGCCTCCATCATAACATGCAAGAAGAAACAAACCACAAACTCCAATATGCTTTCCAAAACCATGGAATGCCCTTATTGGTACAAGATCTAAAGAAAGCTATTGTTCACAGGTTCTTGAATAAATTTATGCATTTCTTCTACATCATTTAATCTTGTTGTAGTTGCAAGATGGATTTCCATGATTCTTCTTGAAAACAATCATATAAGAGCTCTCTTTGCACTTTTAGTTTCTCTTGTAAAAGTTGTTTATTATTAAGATATAACATCTCAAAAGAAAAAAAAATACAAACTTGCATTTTAATGTCATGAACTATAACTCCTTTGAATGCATAAGTGCTCAAAACCCAATACAACAAGTTCACCATCTAGAACAAGTGATTTCCCAGAAAATTTCCTGGATATTGCGATAAAATCTACAATATCTAGAAATACAGTGTAGAATTTGTAAACAAAATACAATGGGTGAACTCCTCAAAAGAAAATAATAATCCCTTCCCTCTTCTTTAACAAAATACATTACATAAAAATAATAATTACCACCCCTAAGATAAAATATTCAAGTTAGAACAATATCCTACTTATCATTCCATCCAAAAACATATCTCCAAAGAGAGTTGTTTAAAGTGTTATTTTCTTTTTCAAATTATCCTTCCATGATTTGTTTTGTAAATAAGAGGAGTTCACTTTTTTTTGTTAGTAGGAAGTGCTATTTTCTATTACTTAAATAAACAAAACATATTACATAGTCGTTTCTGATTCCTGAAACATGGAGTTAGACAGTGGTCATGGAACCAAAAAAGGAAGATATGCAGAAGAGACCAAACCAAATGTCTAAGCATTCTGAAGGCTTCCCAACCTTTAAACAATGGCAGCCTCATACACCTATAGATTTTAGAGGAAATAAAGATATGGAAATAAACCATGAACATAACACAGTCATGAACCAAGCAAGAGAGGGCGGAGCATGTAATGTTGAGGTGAACTTAGGCCTTCTTGATGCATTCAACTTCATCCTCATCGGCATTGCTGGTTCCATCCTGGTTAATTCCCTTGTTGGCACATTTAAATAGTGGTTCTAAGAGTTGTATGAGATCTCTCATGTGCACCAGGATTTTCTCAGCATCTTCCTTGAAGGTGCTAATAATAATCTTCACAAGATCACCAAAACTCTCCCTTTCTCTCATCTATCTAAAGAGAATGAACTTTAGGCGCTAGTAGTTAGAGATGACAACCTCTGGGCCAAGCCTAAGCCAAAATTCCCCAAATATTTCATTCTCCATGGTTGCAATGGATTTACATATATGCTCTACGGTTTCTTTGCGGAAAATATCCTCCTAGTCAACGCTATTCACATCGTTCCCCTATGAAGCCATGATCAACTGAATGTGAAAGAAACAGGCCAGAATGGAGCGCTATTAAGGTGAAGGATGATGGGTAGTGAGAAACTATATCCCAGTCTCCCTGGTGGTGATCTCCCAATACCCTAGACGCACCCGGTAATGCCAACGATGGAGATAAAACCTTTACACAATGGAGTTGTTAACCTTTCGCATCCACTGCTGCCATCTGTTATATTTTTAACATTTAAGCTATATGATCTTAGGATCTTATCTGAGAGAATAACAAGCACAACAGTCAAACACAAAAGAAAATGAACACAAAGATTTTCCTCGAGAAAATCATAAAGGAGAAAACCCCGCAACTTCCTCAGAGATAAAATCAACACCAAAAGTAAAACCCAAAGACAGTAAGATGATCTCCTGACAGCAGTAGTATATCTCTCTCTTGTCCCAACTTCTTCTCTCTCTCTCAATTATGTGATACTACAGAGTGTGAGTGAATGAATATGAATGTTTGATAAATAGAGAGGCTCCCTCTCTATTTATACTAATTCCTAACATGACAATAACTCACTAGGGTTGACTTCTCTAGGAGAGTCTAATAACCCTAGGGCCCCACAACTGCGGGGACTTTAACCCTTGATTAATAAGGAGGGTTATAATCTATGACTTTACATGACTTTTTTACATTATTGAATCTCCCGATCGGAACATCGGGGCATGACATGACTCAATTACATTACAGATACTTCTCAGAATAAACATCCAGGTACAATACATAAGATATACAAGTGAATACATTCCGAAGTTACAAATACATCAACACTCCCTCTTAACTAGGAAGGTATTCTCTCAACACAATTTATCAGCACACGTCTTCTTCTCTGTATCATCTAGATCATCATATCGTCATCTTCAACTCATGTTCATTGTCAATTTTGGATCATTATCAAATCTGTATCATCACTTGATCTGGAGCATCACTGGATCATCATCAAGTCTAGATCATCACTTGATCTAGAGCATTAATGGATCATCCTCAAGTCTGGATCATCACTTGATCTGGAGCGTCACTGGATCATCATCACTTGATCTAGAGCATTAATGGATCATCATCAAGTCTAGATCATCACTTGATCTGGAGCATCACTGGATCATCATCAAGTCTAGATCATCACTTGATCTGGATCATCACTGGATCATCATCAAGTATAGATAATCACTTGATCTGGATCATCACTGTTGGATCATCACTGGTGTTATCTCAATTCTACTCGTCACAAGAAGTTCTACAGAGCCAGCCCTTTTTCATGTTGCTTGTAGTCCTAGCCTTCATGTAGGTCTTCATCATCTCAACACTTATATCTGACCATGGAATGAACCATGTCAAAAAGGCCCGCCCAACACTTACATCTGACAATGGAATGAACCATGTTAGAAAGGCATGCCCAACACTCACATCTGACCATATGAGGAACACATCCAAAACCCATGTCAGAAAGGCCCAGCACTCACATCCGACCTCATCATGTTAGAAGGGCTCTACACTTACATCCAACCTCATCATGTAAGAAAGGCGGTGCACTTACATCGAACCTCATCATGTTAGAAGGGCTATGCATGTACATCCAACCTCATCATGCCAGAAGGGACCTACACTTACATCCGACCTCATCATGTTAGAAAGGCGTTGCACTTACATCTGACCTCATCATGTCAGAAGGGATCTGCACTTACATCCAACCTCATCATGTCAGAAGTGCTCTGCACTTACATCCAACCTCATCATGTCAAAAAGACGTTGCACTTACATCTGACCTCATCATATCAAAAGGGATGTCAGCTCTAGGCTGAGTGTCAGTCCTATAATGAAACAAATTCTTGGTAACTGACCAGGTGCCTCCATTCTCCCAGAGAATGGCCTCTTAGCACTAAGCTAAGTTCCAGTCCCAGACTGAAACAAATTCCTAGTAACTGACCAGGTGCCTCCATTCTCCCAAAGAATGGCCTTTAGCACTTATATCTGATCATGTGGGAACACATCCCTCAATCTCATCAGAATGGATCTACATTGATCATGTGGTAACACAACCCACAATCACATCAAAATATCTCTACACTGATCATGTGGGAACACAACCCATAATCACATCAGAGAATCTCTGCACTTGCATCTGACCATGTGAAGCTCAATATTCCACCATGTTAGAAGGTCCAATGAACAAATCAATTCACTTTGGAGGGAAACTCGATTCGGAGAACAACAAGCTTCTCCCTGAAGTACTCAAAATTTACTCTGGCTAATGGTTTGGTTAGTACATCAGCTATATGCTCGTCCATCGCAACATACTGGAGCTTCACTACTCCTCTCTGGACCATATCCCTGATATAGTGATACTTGGTCTCAATATGATTTGACTTGTCATGGAACAATGGGTTCTTCGACAGCTTCACACAACTTTGGTTGTCATAATATATACAAGTAGCATCCATCTGAAGATCAAATAAATCAGATAGTATCTTTCTCAACCACACCGCCTCGCAACTAGCTGAACAAGATACAACATACTTTGCTTCATGTGTGCTTAGTGCCACACATGATTTCTTCCTACTAAACTAGGAGATCACACCTAATCCCATATTGAAGCAACACCCTGAAGTGCTCTTTCTATCAATGGCACTACCTGCCCAATTCAAATCCACATAACCTTCCAGATTAATATTTTGATTCGCCTCATACTTGATCCCATAATCAACTGTACCCTTCAGGTGCCTCAGAATATGCTTTGCAACAATCAAGTGAACATGTCTCGGATTCATTAGGAACTGGCTCAATGTGTTCACAGCAAAGCAAATATATGGTCTCGTATTCGTCAGGTACATCAAGGACCCAATCATCTGACGATACATTGCAACATCAACTGCTTCTGATGAAGCATCACTCAATAGATTCAGGTTTGATGCCATAGGTGTGGTCATGGCCTTGCAGTCCATCATCCCGAAGCTATTCAGGATCTCTACTGTATACTTCCTTTGTCCCAGGAAAATTCCATCTGCATTCTACCACACATCCATTCCTAGAAAATAGTGCATCATACCTAAGTCCTTCATTTTGTACTCGGCAACAAGCTTCATCTTTGTATCAGCAATCAACCCATCCTCACCTGTCACAAATAGATCATCTACATACAGTGGGAGTATCACTGGATTCCCTTCTTCAACCTTGTGGTAAAGGTTGGAATCCGCTTTACTCTTAGTAAAGCCCAAATTGGATAGAAAGCTGTCAATTCTGCCATACCATGTCCTGGGTGCCTTTTTGAAACTGTAAAGGGATTTCTTTAACTTACACACAAAAACCGAGTGGCTTCTCCACATATAATTCCTCTTCTACTACACAATTCAAGAAAGTTGTCTTGACATCCATTTGGTGTACTTTCCACTTCATTACTGTAGCTAAAGCAAGTACTGATCTGAAGGAAGTATATCTAGCTACAGGAGCAAAAGTTTCCTCATAATCTATTCCTTCTTTCTGGGAGAAATGACGAGCCACAAATATTGCTTTATATTTCTCTATGCTACCATCTGCAGTATGCTTGATCTTATAGATACATTTGGAAGTCACAATAGACTTCCCCTCTGGTCTTGGGACAACATCCCAAACATCATTCTTCATGATCGATTGATACTCTTCGATCATAGCATCCTTACATTCTTTCTTTTTTGTTGCTTCTTCATAGTTGGAAGTTTATTTGTCAATGAAGTCACATAATAAGGCTACATAACCAAAGCAGGACCTGGTTCTTTTCCTTTCTCTGTGTATCTCTTTTGGAGCCCCATATATTTATGCACCTTGGATAGCTTCTCGTACCCAAGCATGTTTCCTTTTGTGAGGATTATTTTCTTGAGGTGGATCTATAGGTTCTTGAGGTTCTTCTACTTCTCGATCTTATTCTAGAATTGATTCATTCATGGTTGTGTCATGAATTTTGGGTACTTCTGTTTCTTTAGGTTCTTCAGCAGGTCTCTTTCTGTATTTGTTGTAAACTGAGTCTTCATCAAATGTTACATCCCTGCTGATGTCGATATTCTTGAATCCTGGGAAGTATATTCTGTAAGCCTTCAATCTTTCAGAGTATCCCACAAATATACCCTTCCTTCCTGAAGGATCTAATGTTGTCCTCTTTTCTTTTGGAATGTGTATGTACACTGGACAGCCAAATATTCTGAGATGACTGACTTCTGGTTTCTTACTGTAAAACACTTCTTCAGGTGTCTTGTTCGCGACTACTCTATGTGGAGTACGGTTCTATACATACACAGCTATTCTAGCGACTTCTGCCCATAGATGCATGGGAAGATCTTCATCATGAAGCATTTCCTTTGCAGCTTCCATGATCATTCTATTCTTTCTTTCTGCAACCCCATTCTGTTGTGGATTATATGGAGTGGTAAAATCCCTCTTAATCCCTGAATCTTTGCACAATTCCTTGAATTAATTTGATGTGAATTCTCCACCATTGTCTAATCGGAAAATATTCATCTTCTTTTCTGTGTAGTTTTCGATCAAGGCTTGGAATTCCTTGAACTTGTTGAATACTTCATCTTTGTTCTTCATGAAGTATATCCATGTCTTCCTAGAAAAATCATCAATGAAATAAACATAGTATACATACCTGCTTAATGAAC
>LPNX010803355.1:65109-96685 GCA_001517045.1 Pseudotsuga menziesii
GATGACATTGGACCGCATACATCGGAGTGAATGATTTCCTCGATTCCTTTAGCCTTGCTTTCGCTACTTGGAAATTCCTTCTTTGTGTTCTTTCCTTTCACACATCCCTTGCATACTCCTTCATGTTTTGCTTGTATTTCTAGAAGACCTTCAACAACTTTTCTTGCAAGTGGTAGTGCCCTATAGTGCACATGTCCAAGACTTCTATGCCAAAGTTCATTTGGTTCTACTAAGTCATGAACCAAAGCCTGTTCTGGTTGGTCCTTTAATCTGTATAGTCCTCCCTCTTGTTCTCCAATTACTACTACATCGTCAATAGTCTTTCCTTTTAGCCACATGATGACTTGACCATCTATAAATCCAAATCTTATACCTTTTGCATATAATGCATAGATGCAGATAAGGTTCTTCTTTAGTCTTGGTACAAATAGGACATCCTTCATTTTCATAAACTTTCCAGATTCTAATTTGTAGGAGGATTCTCCACTACCTTTTATTGGATATTGGTAGTCATCCCCAAGTTTCACCTTGTGGGGTGATTCCTGTTCTGATAGTTTCACAAATGATTCTTTGAATCCCGTCATATGTTTGGAAGCCCCACTATCTATAATCCAATCATTTCTTCCATGTGTGATGTTTCCTGTGAGAGAAGAAATCAAAACATATTCTTCATCACTTTCTTGTTTGATTCTCTTCTTGGAAGGTTCATCATCTTCTGCAACATGAGCATGATGTCTTTTATTGTTTCCCTTCCTCTTGTGAGATCTATTTTTGTTTCTAGGACAATCTCTTGCAAGGTGTCCTCTTTCATCACATGTAAAGTAAATGTACTTAGACAAATCTTTGTTAGACTTTCTAGTGTTTTTCTTCTGGTGAGAGTGCTTACCTCTATGATGGTCTGTTCTGCTTTTCTTGGAATTTACTGTGAGAGATTGATCTTCACTTCCCATATTTTATTCTCGAGTTGATATTCAAGCTTCTTCTAGTGAGCATTCCTCTCACAATCTGCTAAACTTGACTAGCTTCTTTCTGGCATAGATCCCTTGAATGAAAGAGTCACATTCTCTAGGGAGACCATTCAAGGTCGTCATCATAATTTCTGCATTCTCTACTTCTTCATCTACCGCTTCCAGTTGTTCCTTGATCTGAGAGACCCTTGTAAAGTAAGACTGGATGGTCTCCGCATTCTAGATCTTTACATTCTTCAATTGGTTTCTCAGAGTCATCTTTTGGTTTATGTTCTTCCCTTCAAATAACTTGGTTAGGGCATCAAACATCTCTTTAGGTGTCTTTAGAGAGGACACTTGTGGTATGAGGTGATCCTTTATTGAATCAGCAATAATCCTCTTATCCATGACTAATTTCTTCTTGTGTAAGGACTTAGCCTCATCTCCCTCTGAAACTGGAACCTCTTCATTAACATAAGAGTCTAACTCATTTTCTTCTAGGACCAGGGAGATCCTATACTTCCAAGCTCGAAAGTTATCAGCTCCCTCAAGATTTTCATCAAGATTGGTATGATGAGACATATTAAAATAGAACCTCAAATAGAAATACAAAAAGATTTAGATCTTACTAGGTTAAGATGTTGGAACCGGATCTAGTGCTAGATTTCTGCAGAGTTGGTTTTCTAGTTTAGGAGAAGATTATGGTTTGACTTTCCCAGAGTTCTACCCAGCCAAAAACTTTGATCTTGATCTCTACACTTTTATTTTGGTGAGGATATCAATCTAGGCCTCGGATCACTCAAAAATTCCACTTCTGTGGAAATCCCTAATTTTCGGTAGTAGTGTTGGGTCAAAAACTGAAAATGCTCAGAATCAGATTCTACTTCAACATAAATATGTGCCCTGGAGAGGAGAGTCGTCCCAACCTCCTTTTGATGAAAATCTGTGGAAAGAGATCCAAAAAGTAGAAAGTCATATTTTTCGCCATTGCACAGTGTCTTCTTCTTAGGTTAGCTCTGATACCATGTTAGATTTTTAACATTTAAGCTATATGATCTTAGGATCTTATCTGAGAGAATAACAAGCACAACAATCAAACACAAGAGACAATGAACACGAAAATTTTTCCTCTAGGAAACCATAAAGGAGAAAACCCTACAACTTCCTTAGAGATAGAATTCTCACCAAAAGTAAAACCCAAAGACAATAAAATGATCTCCTGACAGCAGTAGTATCTCTCTCTCTTGTCCCAGCTTCTTCTCTCTCTCTCAGTTATGCGCTACAACTGAGTATGAGTGAATGAATATGAATGTGTGATAAATAGAGAGGCTCCCTCTCTATTTATACTAATTCCTGACTTGACAATAAATCACTAGGGCCGACTTTTCTAGGAGAGTCTAATAACCTTGCGGCCCCACAACTGCGGGGACTTTAACCATTGATCAATAAGGAGGGTTATACTCTATGACTTTACATGACTTGTTTACATTATTGAATCTCCCGATCGAAACATCGGGGCATGACATGACTCAATTACATTACAGATACTTCCTGGAATAAACATTAGGGTACAATACATAAGATATACAAGTGAATACATTCCAAAGTTATAAATACATCAACACCATCTGATATATTCTTCCCTGCTAGTAAAGAGTCTCCTGGTGGCTAATCCAGGTACAAAAAAACATGGTTGGGGAGTATCAAGGGATATGTTGGGACCATAGTCATCCATATCCTAGTTGCAGTATGAGATCCATTTGACATGCATAAAATTTCTTCCAATGCAGCTGTAGGGACAACCAAACTAATTTTAAATATGCAATGACATGGGGGAGGGGCTTCCATATTCCCTAGCACGTGTTATGCCTCTTACTTTCCCTCTGTCATCATCCTGTCGCACACCCGCATCCAGGAGGCCATAATCCTAGATAACGATTTGTTTCCATTTCTCTCTGTCTTCAAGTTCTATTTTGTCATTCCAACAGAAGTGGTGAATGGTTGAGTTCGTAATAACTCCCTTGTTGGCTATGGAGTCTTCCAGCTTATTGGTCATTCTTTTGACATGTTGGAAGATGATCGTTGGGTTCCTCATAAGAATATTGCTTAAAATTATGAGCTTGATTTCCAGCCTCCAATTGTTGGCTATATTGCTTCATGTTGAGCATGCTTTTACTCTGTTGGCCATGTTGATAATGAGGAGAGAATCCCCTTCCAGGATGAGTGGGATTCAATTATGGTTAAGAGCCCAGATAATACCAACCAATAATATTTATAACTCAGTCAAATTGTTGGTGGAGAGTCCAAGAGAGCCCCAATAAGCACCCTATATTTTTTCATCTTTATCTTTGATTGCTCCAACAAATCCTGTAGGGCCGAGATTTCCTTTGGAAGACCCATCAAAGTTAAGCTTGTATGTACCAGGGGGTGATTCCACTAGTTTGGAGAGCTCATGTTGGCATTTTTCTTGATTGCATGTCCGGTGTAATATGGTATGGTGTTAATGCCCCAATACTTTAAGACTTTCATTTCGTTGCTATTGGTAGTTATGTCCTTATCTTTCCACACTGAAAGTTTCAAGGTTTCAAAAATGTGTTTTTTTAGAGTTTCCCACACTCCCTCTTCGTTTCTGATCCTGTTATTGAAGATTATGTTGTTGCTTCGATCCCTATTTCCCAAAATGAAAACCCAGGGAAAAGTTCCCATATTCTATTGAGAATCATGCTGCTAAAAGGTCGATGTGCCCAATTGGCTATAGAGATGTCTAGGCGTCCCTTTATTTTGAGAGATTTTCTAAATATTATTTCTCCTTCTTTCTAAATATTGTCAGCAAATTTGTATTTTATCTAGAAGATGATCGATGGTTTCCCCATTGTCTTTGAATAGAAATCACCAAGTTGGTCCAATGCAACCTTTTTTTTGTCTATTCTCCCAGGTTAATATACGCCTGTGAAGGAGGAGCCAAAGGAATGTTGAAATTTTGTCCAAAGGTTCACTCTCCAGACTTTTTTCCATCAATTGTCTTGGCCATCGATGTTGGAATTGGAAAGTATAGAGGCTGCTTCTTTCATGTTAACGGTGCCATATTCCAAGAACCCCCCTATTATTTTCTCATTATCTTGGCTTATTCGGATTTGGTGAGTCTAGAGGTCATCCCAAAAGCTTGGATATATTCTATAGGATTGATGCTCTACCACCAATTGAGGCTTATCCATTTCCTAAAGTGGTCCTCTTGGTTTGCCTCACTCCATAAATTGCTCACCTTTGAGACATGTCTAACTTGCAGTTGTTCTCTTAGTATGGGGAGATTATGGTCTTCAATAAGTGGACTTTGCCGGTTCCATGAGTATTGAAGGAAATATGCAGTGTTTATGATTCTGTATTTCCCAAAACTTGAAGTTTTTTATTATATTTCAGTTGGCATGTGTCGACTTCCATATCCGTGAGCCTTTGACATTAGTGTCAAATTTGATGAGATTATTCTTAGACCAGGTAGATGCATATTTAGTCTACCACAAGAGCACCCATGTCTCTGATGTATATGTGATCCATCTTAGCCAGATCTTAGCGTTGAATATTTGGTTACTGATTGTAGGGTCTCTGAGTCCAAGAACTCCCTCAAGTTTAGGCATGCAGAGAATATTCCAGTCAACCAATGACCATTTCTTATGATTTTCGGAGCCTCCCCAGAGGAAGGTGTGTTGCAAAGTTTTGATTTTTTTTAACGCATTTAGGAGAAGCTAAAATGGAGAACATGTATAACGAAATATATTGCAAAACAACTTTTACAAGGATTAGACGACTTGGTATATTGAGAGAGTAAAAGGTATAGTATCTAAGTTTTTTTATTCAATCTGTCCAAAAGGTCTTTCCAGGAGACGTTTATTGTCAAGGAGTCTATTATAGGGCTGCAAAGATATTTAGTAGGTAAGTGTCCCTCTGAGAATTCAAGAATGCGAAGGATGTTGTGGTTCATGATTTGGAAATTATTGAAGAAGTAGATATTGGATTTTTATTTGTTGATGTCAAGACCACTAGCAATGAGGTGAGGCTAGTTTTGAAAGCTTTATCTTCATGCACTTAATAGTACCTCATTAGCATGTATCATTGAAAGATTGTTGGTGGGATTAAGGCTCCATTCCAGGATGAGGGGAGAGGCCTTTAATATATTAGTTTTGGACCTTGTCTTTGAGGAGACATCCTAAGCCTTCCATCATAAGGACAAAGAGGAAAGGATAGAGAGGGTCTCCTTGTATGAAACCCCTAGAAGGTTGGAAGGTATGGGAGGGTGTGCAAATAAACAAAATGGAGAAGAAAGTGGTGGACATTAAATTGAAGATCCAATTTACCTAATGGCTGCAAAAACCAAAGGAAAACAACATTTTCTTCAAGAAATTCCAGTTGAGTCTATCAAAGGATTTGGAGAGGTCAAGCTTGATTAGCATGCCAGTTTTTTTTTGTGTTTTTGAGCGAGTGAGTAATTTCATGTGAAATAATAATGCCATCTAGAATTTGTCTTCTTTCCACATAACCAGATTTCTCCTTGGAAATGAGGCAGGGTAGAAGGGGCTTGAGCATATTTGCAATTATTTTGGTAATGATTTTGAATATAACATTGCAAAGTATGATGGGTCTGAAGTGTGCCAACAAGCATGGAAGAAGTTGGTTGTAAATCCATACAGACCTGGGTATTTGTCATTTTTGAATTGTTTGACCGCCTCCGCTAGATCAATCATTTCAATGGGCCGAAGTAGGAGTTTATTATTCTCTGGAGTCACAAGGGTGGGGATGTTCTCAAGGATTCCTTCCATAGCTGTATTTATTTCCAGCTATGGTTCTTCCATTAACTTCTTGAAGTGATAGGTGAGAATATGTTCTATTACTTCATGTGTGTCTACCACTGTGCCATTATCTATTCTTAGATGGACAATTCTGTTGGCCTGACAATGTTGTATGGTTTCTTTGAATAAAAAGGAGGAGTTCCTTTCCCCTTCTTTGAGCCAGATATTTCTAGATTTAGTTTTCCATAGGATTTCTTCTTTCTTTTCTCTGGTTTCCAGAGTTTCTTGCAGGTTATTTTCTTCTCTTTTGATGGATTCCATGTATCCCTCTAGCATAATGGTTCTTTAAACATATACTAGTTGACTTTCAATCTATATTTTCTCCAAACGGATCTTTCAAAAGTACTGTTTGTTCCAAAATTTTACTTTCTCTTTGATATATTTTAGCTTTTGTTGAAACTGGTGTATGAGGGTTCCTGCTGGAGATTGAAAATCACTAAACCATTGTTGTATGAGGAGTTGAAAATCAGGATGAGCAAACCATAATTTCTCAACTCTGAAGGGTCTCCTCAGGTGTTCCCCTATTTTGCACCAGTTAATACTGATGGGCTAGTGGTCCAAGATTTTTGCAAGGAGAATGAGGGAAGATATGTTTTCCCCTCCTGTTAGAATTAATTTTGAGATAGGAAGGCAGTCCATTTTGGAGGTGATGTGTCTATCCCCAGATTTCTTGTTTTCCCAAGTGTACAAGTTTTTGGTAGTGCTAATTTCCACCATGGCTAACTCGTTGATTAAGATGTCAAAGTTAGCATTTAAGGTTCCTAGGGTGTGGATCCCACCTTTCTTTTCCCGAAGGTTTAAAATGAGCTTGAAGTATCCTCCAAGTATCCAATTATTTTTCCCCATCAAGTGATTCATCCTCTTTAGTGAGTGAAGAAAGGCATGTTTTGGTGCAAGCGAGAAGGGCCTGTGGACATTAGTGAGAATACCCTTGAAGATAGTGCCTAGGATGTGAAACTTTGTCGAGATGGTGAATCTGGTAGCCATAAAACTGGAAAGGCATATCTCTAGGGGGTTCCATATTATTCCAATAACTCTAGTTGCACTTGTAGCATCGATCGCTATCGAATCACTATTTTTCCATATTTTTCCGCCATAGATTTGAAGTTGTCTTCAAAGAATTTAGTTTCCTATATGAACATAACTGGGGGGTTTTCTGTAACAATGTTCCTCCTTAACAATCATTTTTTATGAGGTGCTTTGCAACCTCTAATATTCCAGGATATGAGCTTCATTGAGAATATTTGCATGGTATGGAAAATGTTGCCTCTATGGTGGGAAATCGCCCTGAAGCAACCAATTTCTGGCCTATGTCCTTGATACATTGTTGATTTCTTCTTCTTCCTCGACTTTAATTACTAGATTTTTTTATGACTTCATGGATTTTAGTACCCGAGTTTTCAATACCAATTCCTAGTGTTTTTGTTTTCCTAGTTTTGATGATGGCTTCCTTGAGCAAGACCACTTGTTGTGAGGGGATAACCCCCTTTTCTGAATCTTGAACTTATTTTTATATCCCATTTAGATCTAGGCATCATATATCCATATCATCGGTGTCTTCCTCCAACATATCCATGTATGTTTGTTGCTCCAAGGGGTTTGGGTTGGGTTGATATTTTATTTCCTTGTCTATTTATTTTTTTCTTACAATGTTGTGTGATCCATCATTTTTGAGATTAACCTGTGCTTGATAAGATTGTAGAACAGCAAAGTCATAAGAGGAAATTATTTTTTTGTTTATCTGCAATCCTTGGTTTCTTTTTGTCGTTCTTTATTTTTCTGATACTTTGGTGAATCCATTGGCATATTTAACTTATTTTCCTTTCTATTGGATTACTACGTTGTTTTAAGGACATTCTCTGAACAAGTGTCCATGCTCATGGAAGTTCCTTCATCTGAAGGGTATATGTTCATAGTCCAAGAGATGAAACCAATCCTCATCATCTCAACTTAGATTGATGCCTTCGAGGTAAGTCCTTCATGATGTCCATGTAAACACAGATGCGGTAATACGATGTGTACCTCATTTTCTTGGTCTACTCTACTATTTTGACAAATTATACTATTGTGTTCCCCAAGACCTCTAGAGTTCTCTCATGTCAGTACTCTGAAGGAAGATAGTATAATATGATCTAGATCAGGACATAGGCCAGATCCACCTTTTCTAGACTGAACCTTTCTTTCCAGGGTTTCAAGAAGAGTCCAGCTGAGTTGAAAAAATACAGTCCTCCTTAAAAGATTATGTTTCTATCCTCGAGGTTTAGGAATACCACAATAAACAATTCCTTAGCCCCTAGATGGAGGTCGTAATGTACCAATGATTTCCAGGATACATTAATCCACCCCAAAAGTGATTTCTCTGAGGGCCAAATCCCTACAAATTTTCCAATGAAGGCATGATCCTTCATGTGCTGTATGTGTGATATGAGACCTTCATCCTGGATTTGCAGGGGGGGTATTTATTTTTCCTTCGAGATGCATTTTCCTATGTTATTCATGGTTGACATACCTTTCATTTTCTTGTCTTCCTATTTTCATTTTCTTATTGTGTTTGCACCATACATGTGCTATGAATCTGCAGCTAGGATTCCTTTCACTATCTCTATTTGGGAGTGGCTTGAAACCGCCCCTTTGGGTTCCCATCCCCCTACCTCTCTTGCTATTGAAAGGGATTTCATGAATGTCGAATATAGGGGGAGTTTGTGGTCAGTGTTGCATGCAGCAGAAACCCTTGTTAGAAGCCTTCATGAACCTCCGTCTATTGGCTTCCATCCCATTTTTTGATAAGAGGAAGTAAATTGAGCATGTATGTTGTAAGTCATTATATAATTGTTAACTAAATTTCCCCATTTTCAAGCACTTATGTTGGAATCCAATAAACCAAGAAAACTTGAATTTGATCAATTTGTGATTCAAATTGATATTAGGAAATTATGGCTGATTTAGAGATTGAAAATGTTAAGGTTGTAGTTTTAAGTTTATAAACTTGTATTTTTGCAATATTGAATTTACAACTCTCATATTTGGCTAAAATCATGCTAAAAAGGAGAATAGAAATAGGGTGTTTTAGTGAGTGTTTATCCCATGTAGTGTTGTACTCCTTAAAATCATAAGTTTCACTATTTGAGCTTACCATTTAGTGCTTAAATAAATACACTAAAGTCATCTTTTAATGGAGTGGTACTGGACATTGTCATTCAAAAGAAGGCATTTTCAAAAGCTGGTTGGTTAGACATTCCCCTCTGATGTGTTCCTTTGAATTTGAAATTCTTCCCACTGTCTTTCCTTCATGACAAGATTTAAATCTATGTCTATAATGAACTTGGTGTAATTGATCAACACTAGCTAATTCACTTTGGTTTGTACCTATAAGACTCATTCATAGTGATAAAAATAAGAAAAATACCTTTATGTCGTTTGACACATAACAGTATTTAAAGATTCTAATCCGTGATTCCAAATAATTAGAGACAAAACATCTAAAGTTTTCTCATGTATATGCCATATAAGAGTGAATATTCCTTCCATTCAAACTGTGCCATATCTAAAATATGTCTATCCTCCACCAAAAAATAAGGATAGATCAAGTCTCATCTAGGTTGTGAATATTACCTTCAGGGAATGCAAAACCAACTTTGAAATAATTAGAACATGGGACAACTTATTTCTATGAAGAAACATGGCATGAATGATGAGAATATTACACGACATAATCCTCAAATGTTGACCGATCTCCAAGGAAAATATGAAATCATGAGAAAATAGGCTCCATATGATGGACATCCTCCTCAGATTGACTTGAAAATGGAACAGACCATAAGTACTTAGCTTCTTTTCTCCTCTAAACACAATGAAATATTGTTCTAATCAATCAGATTGCAAGGTTACCAATGGCACACATATAGATTCATATCACAATAACAAAACAAGAGACAAGAATGGTCGACATAATAACAACTTATATTACTCAATAACACATGTGGGTCCATACAATAAATCGAACAAAATATATATATGTCTCTATAGACTATATATATAATTTACAAAAAAATTACAAAAACTACGTGTCGGTTCAACCAACCAACATGACCTATGAGGTCGACATAATCTAGAATTAGTCTACTAACTCCTCCAAAAAATATCACTTTGCTACTACAATAAATTCAACCAGATCTGAAGTTTGGTTTGTTTTGATAATCCTTGGTTGATGAAAACCACCTCATAGGGATGCTCCAAAGGTTGTAGCTCCTCCAAATGATGAAACAAATACCTTTTGAGGCTCAGTCATATATTTCCAAATGTTTCTAGTGACATTCCCAATAGTTATTGAATACCAAAATTTCATCTAACTACAAAACGACAAATGAGTCTAGGTACAATCTCAACATCTCATTAATCATACACATGGAATTTTCTTATGTATTATGAAATTATATTGTGCATCCCCTTTCCATACATGTAAATTATTTCTTCATTGATGTATTGACACAAATATTGAGATGCACATATTGAAAAAAATTGGCTCCTTTAGACCTCTCTATTTCTAATGACATCAAAGGTAATTCAACCCATTATAAGCTCAAATTTGTTATAGTTAGTACTAGTGCATGTCACATTTAAGTTTTTGGATAAAGCAAGCATACCTATATCCAAAATCTAATTTGTATTTAGATGACCACATCTATACCATTTCATCATTTGATTATAAGGTATAGTGTTAAAAGTAGCATTTGGTTTACACATCTACTAGCTAATTTTCATCTCAAATGAATCTCTCCTTGCAAGAACTAGCAGATTGCATTATATTATAGGGAAATAAAGTCCCATCAAGAAACATCTTCAACCCACCTCTAACTAGGACCAAGAGGATGACTCAACAAATAAGAATGGGTTGCACAAACTACCATAAAGCATAACTACAGATAGGATATTTGAGATGTTGTTTCAACTCTGATTAAGATGACTCTGAAATTATTTATACTAATACATTATCCAAATTTATGAAAAGAATCATTGAGGGAAATCACTTGAGTAAACTATAATTTCTCAATTTTTAGATTGTAAAAACCGCAACCGATGTTCCGGCTTTAACCAAGATGATGATCCATTAAAAAAATATTGAACTGGACTTCCATAAAGCATGTCTCTGAGCTAAAATAATTCAAATATGTTTCCTTGACTATGATTTACATGACCTAAACTAAAACTCTTTCTTCTAATTAATACTCCCAACCATAGCCCCAAGGTTTTAATATAGATATCATAATGATATTTACAATAAAAAGTAGGTTTTCCTAATAGCACCATTCAAAAATATGTGTTTCTTGATTTAAAAATTCTTATCTAGGATAGTTAGGGAAGTTAGGGAGGTTTCCATACTGACCCCAACTTCCCTTTGAGTAGTTATCTTTTTATTTTTAACAAATATTAATGAAATACATGGGTTGTAATAGGGAAAATCATGAATGATACGCAGGTTTCCTTAATGAAACTCAAGTATTCAACATTTGAGATCAATACTTGTGATTCTTGTGGGAAACTCATGTATGGTATGCAAGTTGTTATAAGGAAACTCACATATTCAAGGTGATTTCATATGTAAATATGGATGATATTGGAGCTAACGGTATGTATCAAGGGTCCAATCCTCTTATGAAGTTAGGGATACTTCTATCCATAATTCCCTTTTATGTGACGAAACATTTGGTTTCATTACTCAGACGAAGAAGTGACATTTCGAGGTATATAGATGCCCCCTAATGTGCAAGGTCAGAGGGTAAGGATGGAAAAAATACATTACAATATTTTATCTCATAGGAATCAAACTCTGTGCTGCAAAGAAGTACCTGAAACAACAAAATATAGGTCATTGTTACAAAATCATAATTGAGAATGCCATGTTCAATAATTTGGAACACTAGATCCTTTACAAGATACAGATACATCATATAATATGGGCTATAAGGCCACTCATGTTTACAAGGTGGATCATAGCCACATGAGTACAATAGTATATCTTCAATAAATGGAGTGGTGTCACAAATAATGACATGACCTAGCACTAATTAGGCTTCATAGGATGTATATCCAAGGTCTTCATCTCAATCCAAAGTACTAAGTACGAGTCCTACCATGTGAATATAGTAGTTGAAATCGAGCATGGACGACTCCATCAGAATGTCAGTAAAAGTGTTTTATTGATAATTAATGCAAAGGAGATCACCAAGATGAAAGTGTTTCTTGAGGTACTATCAAAACATAAAGTATTAATCATTAGCAAGGGCTAATAGGAAGCCATGTATGAGAGGGAAGACATTGAATCCTTCAACATGCCACATGAGAAAGATAGTAGTCTTGATAAGGGAAATTAGGCATAGATCAATACTCAGGGATAATCATGACAGGGATCGACGTAAACAGACAGAGGTTAGGGATCCTTGAACTTTTAGAAGGACATTGAGATGTCTCAAGGAAGCTGAAAACTTCAATATAGAAAACCAGACTCATCTGCAATGTAGGAGACATCAACAGATTCCCCATGTACTATAAATAAGTAAAAAATGGAGGAATATTAACTCAAAGAGCTGATTGAAACTGAGAAGTTCGAAACTAAAACATCAGTACTAGAGACTAAAACTAGTGCTTTGTTCAAGGGGATTTCTACCAACAAACTTATAGTAAAGAGAGTATTTCCTTCCTTCCTTTCTTGTTAAGTTTTAGCGAGTCCGAGAAAGTAAAATCAAGGTCTTCTTAAGTTTTACCAAGATTTTCATGTCCCAAATTTTTCATTTGGTCACAATGGCCTAATCATATTTTCCATGTTCATGAGAGTTTTTCAAATTGATGCTAAGGGTCAAATAATTGCCAATGAGGAAAATTACTAGTTTCCTAGGTCAGGGGTGGAAGATTTGGGATTTGGAATAAGGTGGGAAATAAATGATGTTTGAACATTAGAATGGCATAAATATTTAATAAAGGAGATAAATAAATAACTACAAGGGAAAATCAAAGTGGCAATTGTTCATGAAGACGCATGGAGGATGTCACCCACGCAAACTAGATTTTCTATGCCACATGGCATCCTCCTCTTGCCATTTCGAATCCATAAGAATCCCAAAGGTATTGGTAAGAGTTGGAAGGTAAATATAATTGGAATTAATTAATTAAGGTCGAATTGGAGTGGAAGAGTAACTCCCATGGAAGAGGAAGAGGCATTTTGGAGCTAGTGAGACACTTGGACTAGATTTCCTAGCTCTATGACAACAATGATGAAGATGCTATGACGCCTATGACACAAATCATATATGAAGGTTGAAATATGACATATATGACATGTCAGGGATAAAAATAGCTCCAAGAGGCGCTCAATGGATTTAGGGCAGATAATGTGCGTCCATATGTGATTTGGTGGAAGTGGGAGACTAGGAACTATTGTACAAGTGGCATTCTTTGGAATCTCTTCCCTACTAGAGTTGTAATGCATCTCTTGGAAGGAATTCAACCCATAAAAAGAGATTGGAAACTTTATAAATTTCAATAAAAAATAATTAAGGAATATTTTTATCATTTGACAAATTTTCGTTTGTGAATAAAGAGAGAGAGAGAGAGAGAGAGAGAGAGAGAGAGAGAGAGAGAGAGAGAGAGAGCTAGTGGATGACTAGTTTCTTGCCTTAGCCAATTTCGAGGGTGAAAGATTCCCATACAAGTTGGTGCGTGGAAAGGCCATTCAGGTATTCCATGGATATTTAGTGGAGTAATAAGTTATAGGTGAAATATACAGTGAATCTCATGGACACTTCAACATTAACTTGTTCTTTCATCTATTCCATGTTTTCTCATCATATTCTTGCTCTATGGATTGAGTCGCACTTGGTGAGATATTGATCTATTTGGGGGAGATTATAATGCCCCGTTATTATATTTTATGATGTAAATGATATTTATTTCAATTTCATAAGACTCTCATGTCAAAATAAAAAAAAAATTCATGTAAAAGTGTTAGACAATGAAGAAACAGTGTCATTTCCCCACTACCTTGTTGTGAACCAATGTAATGTTGATGGATTTGAAAGGATAAGTAAAATAATGATGGTTTATGGATGAATGGAATTTGATTGATGTATTATATGAGTTTAATTTTCAGTACATAATCATTTTGATTCATTTTGTTGAGTTTCATAGCATTTGGAGAAGAGTGCCTATAATTTCCCCCAAGGTTGAAACTAGTCTTTTTGCATCTGATTTAAGGCAGTTATAGAAGACATTAAAAGTTGAAAGGTGATTCATATGAGTTAATTTTGATTTAATTTATATTTACCCTGCTTCTATTAATAAATTATAGTTGGATTGAGTGCATTTTGAAAGTCATTTTCATCATCTACCCCTAGGGGATTTGAACCACAAGTTGCTTGTAAAACTCCATACATTGACCATATTTCAAAAGTGAGTTTCAGAATTAATTTGATGGTTTAAAGAAACATATAAACAAATTTTTTATTTATTAACATCAATCATAAACCTTTTGGTACAATTTGATGGCATTTGGAGCCATCTACCATTGGGGGTTTGAGCCTCAAAACTACTAATAAATTCCCTGAGTTCTCTTGGATACCTATTCGACCCAAAAAACACATATAATGATGAAAATATTCTTTAAATAATTTATTATAACATATCCAAGTATCATACCAACCATTAGTGGAGGTTGTACAGTTTTTGGAAGAGATTTGTTCCAAGACCTAGAGGGGATGTCCACCTCCCAAATTGACTAATCTTGTCCTGAAACTTATTCCCTTGTAAATTGTAGACCATGGTTGGGTATATCAGTTGATTATATTTATTATATATGTTTTAATGTGTCCCATCACCCCTCATGACCTTCCTCGCCAAGTTTTAAAGTAATTGGAGGATTTTGGAATCAGTTGTATCCATATACATAGAATTGAAACATGGTCAATTTGAGCACATTGGGAAAAGTATTCACAAGGGAAATTACAGTGGTATCATATAATGGTCTTGGAACCTGTTCATTAATACCATAAATTAAATAAAAAATTTCAAACATGTCTTGGCTTCACAATAGACCCACTATGCCTACTTTCCTTCCTCCCCAACCAACGAAAGAAGAAATTACAACCATAGATATTAAAGCATGCTTCCAAGAGTATCAAAATTTGAGAGGGGATATTAATGAAAGGTATTCTTTCCAATAATATATTTTCAAGTATGGATTTAAGAACAAGAAGGAAAGTGTGAACTCATTAAATAAAAATTAGCACACAATCCTTATTGATGGGGGTTGTGAAAATCAACGGGATATTGATGGATCATTGAACTATGAAAGAGTACCTACTTATGGGTGCTCACAACTCTATGTTGGTGACATAGAGATCATATTTCAAAATGTTTCTGCAAGCCAAATTTCTAATAAGAATGAATATGAATACCTTGTGACTAATAATGAAGACCCAAGATCAACTTCCCCATCACCACTTGAGTTTCAATAAGTTGCTAAAATCAAGCAGAAAGAAGAAGAGGAGGTTCAGCCTCATGAACCATCCTTCATTGAAGGGTCTTTGAATATGAGTTAAAGGGATATCCAGAGTCCCTTAGCATACTCCATGACACTCAAGAATTAGTGTCAAATTCTTGTTCGAGAGCTACTTCATTGGAGGAAACATCCTTCCTTGAAGACATGGAGAATATTCAAAGAGAAATGTGCCACATCAAAGGTAATTTCATGTCTTTGATTTTTTATAGAAACCATTTTTTGAGCTTAATGAATTGTTACATGATGCATACTTGAAGAATACTGATGTTGATGTATTTGTAACTTCGGAATGTATTCATCTATGTATCTTATGTATTGTAACCTGATGTTTATTCCAGGATGTACCTATTATGTATTTGAGTCATGTTGTCATTTCCCAACGTTCCAATCGGGAGGTTAAATAATGTAAACAATTCATGTCAAGTCATGGTGGGTAACCCTCTAATTGTCTAAGTGTTAAAGTCCCCACAGTTCCGGGGCACTAGGGTTATTAGACTCTCCTAGTAGAGGTCATCCCTAGTAGGGTTTTAGTCATGTCGGGATTAGTATAAATAGAGAAATAGAGTCTCTATTTATCACACAAGTCGTACACACTCAAGTGTAGCGCATAGTTGAGGAAGGAGAAGACACTGGGGCTAGACAAGAAGAAGATTACTACTGTTGGGAGATCGCTTACTATCTTGGAGCTTTTATTGTTTTGGTGCTGATTCTATCTCTAAGGAAGTTGCAGGTTTTTCTCCTTTATGGTTTCCGCGAGGAAAAACACTGTGTTCATTGTCTCTTGTGTTTGATTGTTGTACTTGTTATTCTCTCAGTTAAAGATCCTAATAATGCTAGCTTAATGTTGAAAAACTAACATGGTATCAGAGCTAACCTGAGAAGAAGACACTATGCAGCTGCGGGAAGTAGCGATTCCTATTTTATGGATATTACTACACATATTTTCAGCAAAAGTAAGGTGGAATAACTCTCCTCCTTAGGGCGCATCTTTCTATCGAAGCATAATCTAATTCTGAGGTTTTTTAGTTTTGGACCTGCCACTGCTATCGAAAATTAGGGCTTTTCACAAAAGAGGAATTTTCCAGTGAGGCCAGGCCTGGATTGATCTCCTCCCCAAAATCGAAGTTAGGGACAAATTTCAAGGAATTTGGGTGGACAGAACTCTGGAAAAGCAAAACCCTAATTTGCTCCTGAACCAGCTCTACAGGATTTCAGCTCAAGTCTCAACTTCGACATTTTGACCTGGTAATATCTAAGATCTCTTGTATTTCCATTTGATATTTTCATTTATAAAGATGTCTCATCATACCAAGCTTGATGAAAAGCTTGAAGGAGCTGATAACTTCCAAGCCTGGAAGTATAGGATCTCCCTGGTCCTGGAAGAGAATGAATTAGACTCCTACATTCATGAGGAGGTTCCAGTTCCAGAGGGAGATGAGGCAAAGGCCTTACATAAGAAGAAGATGGTTATGGAAAAGAGGATCATTGCTGATTCTACCAAGGATCACCTTATCCCACAGGTGTCCTCTCTCAAGACACCTAAATCTATGTTCGATGCCCTAACCAAATTGTTTGAAGGAAAGAACATAAATCGGAAGATGACTTTGAGGAATCAACTGAAGAATGTGAAGATTCAAAATGCAGAGACCATCCAGTATTACTTCACAAGGGTTTCTAAGATCAAGGAACAATTAGAAGTTGTAGATGAAGAAGTGGAGAATGCAGAAATTGTGATGACAACACTGAATGGCCTTCCTAGGTCATGGGATGCTTTCATCCAAGGAATCTATGCTAGAAATAAGTTAGTCAAATTCAGCAGACTATGGGAAGAATGTTCTCAAGAAGAAACACGGATAGAAGCTCGAGAAGAGAAGATGGGAAGTGAATACCAAGCTCGCACAGTCCACTCAGAGAAAAGCAGAAGAAGACCTCATTACTCCAAAGGTAAGGATTCTCATCTCAGAGAGAACAATAGAAGAGACATATCAAAATTGAGATGTTATACATGTGATGAAAGAAGTCACTTTGCAAAAGACTGCCCTAAGAACAAGGGCCACTCTCATAAGAAGAAGGGGAACAAAAGAAGACATCATGTTCATGTTGCAAAGGATGATGAACCATCCAAGAAGAGATCTAGATATGAAAGTGAAGATCCTTCAAGCGAGGATGAATATGTTCTGATCTCCGCTCTCACAGGTAACATTTCTCATGGAAGTGATGATTGGATTATATACAGTGGGGCTTCCAAACATATGTCTAGATTCAAGGAATCCTTTTTTAGACTGTCAGAACATGAATCACCTCACAAGGTGAAGCTAGGAGATGACTACCAATATCCAATAAAAGGTAGTAGGGAATATTCATATAAACTAGACTCTGGTAAGTCTCTAAAAATGAAAGAAGTATTGTTTGTGCTAGGACTCAAGAAGAACCTTCTCTCCATATCAGCATTGGATGCAAAAGGTATGCGGGTTGCATTCATAGATGGTCAAGTCATCATGTGGCCAAAAGGTAATACTATCAATGATGCAATAGTGATTGGAGGACAAGAAGGAGGGTTGTACAAATTGAAGGGCCATCCAGAACAAGCCTTGGTACATGACACAGTAGAGCCAAATGAACTTTGGCATAGAAGGCTTGCACATGTGCATTATAGATCACTGCCTATTGCAAGCAAAGCTGTTGAAGGTCTTCTAGAATTCCAAGAAAAACATGATGGAGTTTGCAAAGGATGTGTGAAAGGGAAGAATACAAAGAAGACATTTCCCAGCAGCGAAAGCAAAGCCAAAGACATACTAGAAATCATCCACTCCAATGTATGTGGTCCTATGTCATCAAACTCACTAAGCGGGTATGCATACTATGTTTCCTTTATTGATGATTTTTCTAGAAAGACGTGGGTTTACTTTATGAAAAACAAAGACAAAGTATTCAGTAAGTTCAAGGAATTCAAAGCCTTGATCGAGAACCATACCGAAAAGAAGATCAAAACCATTCGATCAGATAATGGCGGAGAATTCACTTCGAATGAATTCAAAGAGCTATGCAAAGAATCAAGGATTAAGAGGGAGTTGTCTACTCCTTATAATCCATAATAGAATAGGATTGCGGAACGGAAGAATAGAACCATCATGGAAGCTGCAAGAGCAATGCTTCATGATCAATATCTTCCTATGCATCTTTGGGCTAAAGCTACCAGAACATTGGTGTATGTATAGAACCATACTCCACATAGAGTACTCGAGAACAAGACTCCTGAATAAGTCTTCTCCAGCAAGAAACCAGAATTCATCCATCTCAGAATATTCAACTGTCCTATGTACATACACATTCCAAAAGAGAAGAGAACAAAATTAGATCCTTTAGGAAAGAAGGGAATATTTGTGGGATACTCTGAGAGCTCGAAGGCTTACAGAATCTATTTTCTAGGATATAAGAAGATTGAAATTAGTAGGGATGTGACATTTGATGAAGACACAGCCTACAACAAGTCCAGAAAGAGACCTGCTGAAGAACCTGAAGAAGCAGAAGCAGAAGTACCCAGAATTCATGACACAACCATGAACAAAGAAGATCAAGAAGAAGATCGAGATTTCGAGGAACCATAGAGACCTGTAGATCCACCTCTGGATAAGAATCCTCATAAGAGGAAACCTGCTTGGGTATGTGAACTTATCCAAGGTGCAGAAAGATATGGGGCTCCAGAAGAGAATCACAGAGAAAGAAAGATAACCAGATCCTGCTCCGGGTATGTAGCTTTACTATGTGATTTCATTGATAAAGAACCTTCCAGTTATGAAGAAGCAGCAGAACAGAAAGAATGGAAGGATGCTATGATCGAAGAATATCAATCGATCATGAAGAATGATGTTTGGGATGTTGTCCCAAGACTAGAAGGGAAGTCAATTGTAACTTCCAAATGGATCTACAAGATCAAGCATGCTGCAGATGGTAGCATTGAAAAGTATAAAGCAAGATTTATAGCTCGAGGTTTCTCTCAGAAAGAAGGAATAGACTATGAAGAGACCTTTGCACCTGTAGCCAGATACACTTCCATTAGAGCAGTACTTTCTCTAGCTGCAGTGATGAAATGGAAGATAGACCAAATGGATGTCAAGACTGCATTCTTGAATGGTGTAGTGGAAGAGGAAGTGTATGTAGAACAACCACTCAGTTTTGAGACACATAACAGAGAGTCTCATGTATGCAGATTAAAGAAATCCCTATACGGTTTGAAACAGGCACCCAGGACCTGGTACGGTAGAATTTATAGCTTTCTATCCAGTTTGGGCTTTACCAAGAGCAAAGCAGATTCCAATATTTACTATAAGGTTGAGGATGGCAACCCAATGATGCTTCTACTCTATGCAGATGATCTATTTGTGACAGGTACGGATGGGTTGATTGTTGATACGAAGAGAAAGCTTGCTACTAAGTTCAAAATGAAGGACTTGGGGATGATGCATTACTTTCTAGGTATGGAGGTGTGGCAGAGTATAGATGGAATCTTCCTTGGACAAGGGAAGTATGCAGTAGAGATCCTAAAGAGGTTTGGGATGATGGACTGCAAGGCTATGACCACACCTATGGCATCGAACCTAAAGCTATTATGTGATGCTTCATCAGAGTCGATTGATGCTACAATGTATCATCAAATGATTAGGTCATTGATGTACCTGACGAACACGAGATCAGACATTTTCTTTGCTGTGAACACCTTGAGCCAGTTCTTGACAAATCTGAGAAGTGTTCACTTGATCGTTGCAAATAATTTTCTGAGGTACCTGAAGGGTACAATTGACTATGGGCTCAAGTACGATGCAAATCAAAAGATTAACTTGGAAGGTTATGTTGATTCAGATTGGGCAAGCAGTGCCATCGATAAGAAGAGTACTTCAGGATGTTGCTTCAGAATGGGATTAGGTGTGATCTATTGGTTTAGCAGGAAGCAATCCTGTGTGGCACTGAGTATAGCTGAAGCAGAGTATGTTGTAGCTTGTTCAACTAGTTGTGAGGCAGTATGGCTACGGAAGCTACTGTCTAATATATTTGATCTCCAATTGGATGCTACTTGTATACATTGTGACAACTAGAGTTGCGTGAAGTTGTCAAAGAATCCAGTGTTCCATGACAAGTCAAAGCATATCGAGATCAAGTATCACTATATTAGGGATATGGTGCAGAGGGGAGCAGTGAAGCTCCAGTATGTTGTGATGGAGGAATAGATAGCTAATGTATTAACGAAGCCATTGGCTAGGATGAAGTTTGAGTACTTCAGGGAGAAGCTTGGTGTTCTCCAGATCAAGGTTTCCTCCAAGAGAAAGTGATGAGACCCATAGCCATTCTGACATGGTGAGAGGATTGGTTCCTTCCATGGTCAGATGTAAGGGCTGAGCCATTCTGTCATGGTGAGAGGATTGGTTCCTTCCATGTCAGATATGAGTGCTAGCCATTCTGTTGAGTAGGACAGATGAAAGGGAAATTGCCATTCTAGGAAAGGAGGCACCTGGTCAGTTACCAAGAACACTCAGTGTAGGACTAAGTAATCATTCTGATGTGATAGAGGGATGTGTTCCCACTTGATCAGATGTAAGGGCTGAACCATTTTGTCATGGCTAAAGGATTAAGTTCCTTCCATGTCAGATGTGAGTGTTGGCCATTCCGACGAGTAGGTCGGATGTAAGGGCAACTGCCATTCTCTAGGAGAATGGAGGCACCTGGTCAGTTACCGGGTAGCTCAGTCAAGGAGGACTGGGGGCCATTCTAATATGATTACTGGGATGTGTTCCCTCATGATCAGATATGAGTGCATAGCCCTTCCATCATTAATGGGATGTGTTCCCTCACTGGGTGGATGTAAGTGCAGAGCCATTCTTTGCATCATGTGTTGATCAGATGTAAGTGCTAAGCCATTCTTCGCATCATGTGTTGATCAGATATAAGTGTTGTGCCATTCTTCACATCATGTGTTGATCAGATGTAAGTGCAGTGCCATTCTTCGTATCATGTGTTGATCAGATGTAAGTGCAGTATCTATCTTTGCATCATGTGTTGATCAGATAGAGATGTTGAAGCCATTCTTTGTATCATGTGTTGATCAGATGTAAGTGCTGGGCCTTTCTGATATGATTATAGGATTAGTTCCTACATGATCAGATGTGAGTGTTGGGCATGCCTTTCTGACGAGTAGGTCAGATGTAAGTGTTGGGCATGCCATTCTTCATATCATGTGTTGATCAGATGTAAGAGAAGTATCTATCTTCGCATCATGTGTTGATCAAATATAAGTGTTGGAAAAGACCTACATGGAGGCTAGGCCTACAACCAGCATGAAAAAGGGATGGCTCTGTAGAACTTCCTATGAAGAGAAGAATCATGAGATAGCACCCGTGATGATCCAGATCCAGTAATGATAGCCAGTGATGATCCAGATCGAGTGATGATCTAGATCCAGTGATGATGATCCAGCAGTAATGATCCAGATCGAGAAATGATCCAGATCAAGTGATGATCCAGATCCAGTGATGATGCCCAGTGATGATCTAAATCAAGTGATGATCCAGATCTAGTGATGATGTCCCATGATGATCCAAATTGTGAGATGATCCAGATCCGATGATGAATATGACATGAAGATGAAGATGACTTGAAGACAAAGATGACTTGAAGACTCAGAAGACTTGAGATGTAGAATACGAGATGATCCAGCTGATACAGAAAAGAAGACCAGTGCTGAAAATTGTGTCGAAAGAATACCTTCCTAGTTAAGAGGGAGTGTTGATGTATTTGTAACTTAGGGATGTATTCATCTATGTATCTTATGTATTGTAACCCGATGTTTATTCTAGGATGTACCTATTATGTATTTGAGTCATGTTGTCATGCCCCGATGTTCCGATCGGGAGGATCAATAATGTAAACAAGTCATGTCAAGTCATGGTGGGTAACCCTCCGATTGTCTAAGTGTTAAAGTCCCCGCAGTTCTGGGGCACTAGGGTTATTAGACTCTTCTAGTAGAGGTCGGCCCTAGTAGGGTTTTAGTCATGTTGGGATTAGTATAAATAGAGAACTGGAGTCTCTATTTATCACACAAGTCATACACACTCAAGTGTAGTGCATAGTTGAGGAAGGAGAAGACACTGGGGCTAGACAAGAAGAAGATTACTGTTGTTGGGAGATCACTTACTGTCTTGGGGATTTTACTATTTTGGTGCTGATTCTATCTCTGAGGAAGTTGCGGGGTTTTCTCCTTTAAGGTTTCCCCGAGGAAAAACACTGTGTTCATTGTCTCTTGTGTTTGATTGTTGTACTTGTTATTCTCTCAGTTAAAGATCCTAATAATTCTAGATTAATGTTGAAAAACTAACAAATGATGATAATAATAATCTCACAATTCAAAATGAGCAACTTCTTGAAAAGTTGCAAGATACTTGTTTTTCCTCCTATGTTTTAGATTGTCAAATGGTAGATTATTTGGAGGATTCTCATGACATGGTGGATCATGAGAAATGTTGAAATTTTAATGTGCTTGATGTGTTTTAATATGAACTTGAAGATATACAAACACTTGATGTGGTGGAAGAGGAACTTGAATTGTCTCTTGATGAAGGTTATGAAATTTTTAAAGAAGAGCGTGATTCCTCTACATTGGAACCAATCTATGAAAACGGTTTAACACTTTTGAAGGAGTTGCATGATACTACCCCTATGGATCCTTCCCATGATGAAAATTCTGCACTTTTTGATCATTTGGGTGAGTTAGTTCATTCTTCTGCATCCTACAATTCCATGTTTTGCAGCATTACTCTCAATGAAGTATAGGTGAAAGGGTTCTTTTTTATGGTTCCACATGAGGAGTATGGAAGTCCTAGATTTAATTTTTATGATGACATGTTTGGATAAAATTCTTAGTCACATTTTCAGCAAAATCCTTTGTTACTTTATGATGATGCACATCTACATGGATGCACCTATGACATGCATTTGAGTCACTTGAAAACTCATGGTTTTTCTTGCTCAACACTTGGTTCATTTGATGTTGGCAGAACTTCATCCAACACTAGGGTGAATATATTTATGAATGGAGAATTTTTTTATTTCCAGCCACATACTTTGTTATATCTTTATGATTCTCTCATTCATGGATGTATGGGTGAGACTTCTTTGAGCCATTTGAAGTCTCCTTGTTTTTTTGTTCATTATTTGGTTCAGATTTGAGTGGAGATTCTTAATTCACTTCTTGGACAAAATAATACATGGATGAATATTTTGATGCATATCACACATTTTTGGAACAGAATTATAGGACATGGGATCCTCACCTATGTCATTGGATCATATTTTATTGGTCACTTGAAGCTTGTATGCACTTGGAAAATGGTGGTCTACTTACTTGGAGGTATAAGCACTTTCATGAGTTTTTTATGAGGTACCTCCTTGATGTACATTTTTATTATGTTTTTATGTAATTTGATGATATATATTATGTACTCATGATGTTTGGAAGAATGCATACAATAAAATCGGATATATAAATTCTCTTTCCTAATGGTATGGGTTGGAGATCACTCTTAATTGTTGGAGTGCAATACAAGCAATGGGACCCTGGGATAGTTTTTAGTCCCATTGATTTCATTTTTTTGGGAAACAAGCAGTATGGGAGATGGATTCCCCAGTTAATAAATTTATTTTAATCAAAGTAGTGTAGCATCAAGCATCTTGGTTCCTCTCTAAAATATTCATGAAATCTCAAAGACTCAAAGTTGGGAAACTCAGTGGCAACTTCAAAGAATCATACAGAAAACAGGTTCTTCAACAACCATGTTTGAAATTTCTAAAGGACAAGAAATATTAGGAAGGGAGGATTTGTCATGTCCCTAATTTTGAATTGGGTCACAGTGTCCTAATCACATTTTCCATATTCATGATATTTTTTCAAATTGATGCTGAGGGTCAAATAATTGCCAAGGAGGAAAATTACTAGTTTCCTAGGTTAGGGGTGGAAGCTTTGGGATTTGGAATAAGGGGAAAAATAAATTATGTTTCAAAATTAGAATGGAATAAATATTTAATAAAGGATATAAATAAATAAATACAATGGAAAATAAAATTGGCAATTGGTAATGAAGACACGTGGAGGATGTGGGACCCACACAAGCTATATTTTCTATGCCACATGGCATCCTCCTCTTGTCATTTTGAATCCATAAGAATCCCAAGGGTATTGGGATGAGTTTTAAGGTCAATATACTTGGAATGAATCAATTAAGGTCGAATTGGAGTGGAAGAGTAACCCCCATGGAAGAGGAAGAGGCATTTTGGAGCTAGTGAGACACTTGGACTATATTTCCTAGCTCTATGACAACAATGATGAAGAAGCTATGACACCTATGAAAAAAATCAGATATGAAGGATGAAATATGACATATATGACATGTCAGGGCCAAAACTATCTCCAAGAGGGCTCTCAGGGGAGTTAGGGAAGCTAATATTCTTCCACATGTGATTTAGTGGAAGTGGGAGACTAGGAATTATTGTACAACTGCCATTCTTTGGAATCTCTTCCAAACTAGAGTTGGAATGCATCTCTTTGAAGGAATTCGACGCATAGATATATTGGAAACTTTATAAATTTAAATAAAAAATAATGAAGGCAGATTTTTATCATTTGATAAATCTACATTTGTGAAGAGAGAGAGAGAGCTAGTGGATGACTAGTTTCTTGCCTTAGCCAATTTCAAGGGTGAAAGATTCCCATCCAAGTTCGTGTGTGGAAATGATAATCAGGTATTTCATGGATATTTAATGGATTCACAAGTTACAGGTGAAATCTATAAAGAATCTTGTGGACACTTCAATGTCATCTTGTTCTTTCATCTATTCCAAGTTTTCTCATCATATTCTTTCTATATGGATTGAGGCGCACTTGGTGAGCTATTGATCTCGTCAGGGGAGATTATAATGCCCAATTATTTTATGCTATGATGTAAATTATCTATATTTCAATTTCATAATACTCTCAGGTATAATACCAAAATATTTCATGTAAAAATGTTAAACAATGAAGAAACAATGCCATTTCCCCACTACCTTGTTGTGAACCAATGTAATGTTGATGGATTTGAATGGATAAGTAAACTAATGATGGTTTATGGATGAGTGGACTGTTAATGATGTATTATATGAGTTTATTTTTCAGTACATAATTATTTTGAGTCATTTTGTTGAGTTTCATAACATTTGGATAAGATTTCCTATAATTTCCCCAAGGTTGAAACAAGTCTTTTTGCATCCGATTTAAGGGCGTTATAGCAGACATTAAAAGTAAAATGGTGATGCATATGAATTAATTTTTATATAATTTATCTTCCCACTGATTCAATTCAGAAATTTTAGTTGTATTGAGTGCATTTGGTAAGCCATTTTCATCATCTACCCCTAGGGGATTTGAACCACAAGTTGCTCGTAAAACTCCATACATTGACCAGATTTCCAAAGTGAGTTTCAGAATTAATTTCATAGTTTAAGACACCTATTTAAATTTTTTTTATGTATTTTCATCATTCATACACATTCTGGTACAATTTGAGACCATTTGGATCTATTTGGAGCCATCTACCATTAGGGGTTTGAGCCTCAAAATTACTATTAAATTCCCTGAGTTATCTTGAATACCTATTAGACCCAAAAAACACATATAATTCTGAAAATATACTTTAATTAATGTCTTATAACAAGTACAAATCTCATTCAAACCATTAGTGGAGGTTGTATATTGTTTGGAGGAGATTTGTTCCAGGACCGAGGGGGGATTCCACCTCCCAAATTGACTAGTCTTGTCCTGGAACTTCCTCCCTTGTAATTTGTAGAACATGGTTGGGTATATAAGTTTATTATATGTCTGATATATGTGTTAATATTTCCCATCACCCCTCATGACCTTCCTCACCAAGTTTGAAAGTAATTGGAAGAGTTTGGAATCAGTTGTATCCATATACCTAGAATTGAAACATGTTGAATTTGAGCACATTGGGAAAATTATTCACAAGGGAAATTACAAATATTGAAGAAGATATAGAATATTTCTTGATAAAGAAATGATTCATGGATTTTATTATCCCTAATTACTGTATTTTCGTTGGAGTTTACATAATTTGAGAGCCTGAAAATTCGGAAGAAGACTCTAGGGGGGGATTTTTCGTAGAATTAGTCTCCTGAGTCCAAAAAATTATAAAAAAAATACAAAGGAGAACTCTTTTGGATTCTGAGGAATTAAGGTATACCTTTTTCATATTTCTTCAATAAGGTCCAAAAAAGGCGTAAACTATCATCGAACCAAGGCTCCTTCAAAAGAAAGCATATAACCTTAGTTTAACAAGAGTGAAGGAAGGAAAAATCACTCGGGATGTTCCATTTATTTACGAGTATGTGGAATCCAACAGTAAACTCGATGCTTTATACTGATTTTTAATGAGCATGATAATGACATAAATAATGCTCATAATATTTTTCATAGTTTAATCTAGAGCACGAAAAAGAAAAAGTAAGCTCAAAAGGGTTATTTTTTCATAAATTTAGTCTTCCAAGCCTGAAAAAGAAATAAACCTATACCTGGAAATACTCTTCTATCCACAGTGAAATAGAGTAATCCTTTTTCGTAAGTAATCCACATTGTATAGAAAAGGGTTAAAATTATATCAATGTGGATGATATTTCATTTAATTTAGTGAGTCTGAAAGAACAAGTTACTTGACAATCTAGTCATTTTTAAGGAGTCAGACCAGGGCTTCAAGGGGAAAATGAGGCTATATATTGTAGTCCATGGATAAAAACGAATCCTATGGTTTAGAACAGGATCAGGGATAAATGCAAAATGAAATAGGACCAAATACTACCTTATATGTCGAGAAACTATGTTCAAATTTCATCCATGACCTGAAAGACTCAAAAAATCACTGAATTATTAGTCAAAATATTCATAAATGACCAAAAACTATAGAAAAGTGGGTCAAAATTTTGAATTTTTTACTATAAATTGTAAATTTGTTTAAAAAACAATTCATTTTGACAATTACCTTGAGTAGTGCCAATTTTACCTTCGAAATTCAAATGGTTTATATGATGAAACCATTGGACCAAATCAACTTTTGTAAATTGCAGGTAATTCATCTCTTTCCCCTCTTTCATTTGATACCATTTTTTTTAAGTTTCCCTGCCATTTTTAGGTGTTTTAGTGAGTTTGAAAAGACACCACATAGGATATGCAGGTAGCTCGTTGTAACCTCACATATTCGAGAAAAATATCGAGGTATGAAACATGATACCTATGTATGGTACACTCTATCCTAACTGCATAGTCATGTATTGTGTAGGTTGTGTTTTTGATGAAAATAACCACAAAAAATCATGTTTGCAGGCAAGATGGTGCTTGAATGGAGAGAGACGGAGCACATGGATATTGATAGGGAAGCATTATAGGATCTAACATGCATGCACAAGTGATATTGTTAGAGTCCCTAGTACGACTTTGGGATCCCAACCAGTGCTTGTTCGATCTACAAGGTGAAACATTAGACATCACTATGAAAGACATTTAATTTATCATAGGTTTATCGAATAGAAGTATGCCGATGAATTTGAGTAGATACAGTTGTGGGGGGACCAACTTAGTGTTCATGACTATGTGAACACGTATTACTTTCCTGGATCCCAGCAATCTGGTACACATGTTCTTATTGGTTGGATAGCTAGTTTCCTACTAAATTTGATAGTGAGCACCATCACACGGGTGGTCAGTGTGTCATCATTGCACCTAGCCACTCATAATCATATGCACCTTGGAGTGGAATGTCTAAGGAATGTGGTGTTTAACTGGTGTTCTAGGTTAGTTGTTAATATGAAGAATCAATTGTCAGATTGCAAGCTAGGGAAGAAAAAGAACTTTGGATACCCCATAATTCTAGTGTCCTTATTCTTCGAGCGAGTACCTACATTGCGCTCCATGGTGGTACTCCCGCATCCACATTCACGTGAGACTAGTCTCATAAGGTGGGGAGAAGTCTTTGTTTGCTAAGGTGGAGGTGAGATCCAAGGAGCTTACGATGATGAGTTATATGCATGGTGGAGAAGACATGTACCTTCCTTCGAGCAGTTTCCTTATGCTGGACTAGATTTTCGTGGTGACCCTAAGCTTGTGCTACCTCCTAGAGATACACTGAGAGATATGGGTGAGTCTTTTATTTTTAAAATATTTAAATTTTCTTTGATTCTTTTTTGTAAATAAGTGTATATACATGTGTAAATTGTACGAGTGTAAGTCATATTTGTGTGATGTAGATATTGGACATGTTTGTTTGGATGATGATCCTAGGACATATGTACGACCATTTGAGGGAGGTGGTGCTGATATTATGGTCCTACTTGTAGAGGGAAAATTGGCCCACCTTACTCATGATATTCCTACCTTGAGGATGGAGAGGATTCCCATTGATATGCATGAGCATGTAGTGCAGGTGCCTCCTTCATGGCTATTCTAAAGGAGCCTCCGACTCTAAGAAAAAGAATAAGTTCGAAAATAAAAAGTGTCCCTATTGTATGAGGGGTTTTCATCCAAAAGACTCGTGCATGAAGAAGTCCCTTGACTAGATGAAATCTCAATGTGTACAGAACAATATTTCCCTTCTACAAGGTGCATAGATGTATAATGATGAAGAGAAGACTGAATAATATGAGATATGCTTTCATGCAACCCTCTCTCCATCGAAGGCTTATTTGATAGATTTTGGAGCATCCAACCACATGGTTGCCTCCAAGAAATCCATCATCACTTTCCCTCTATCAGGAGAACCTAGCAGTAATATGGGAAATGAATCTAAAATCCCAGATATTGAGAGAAGTTCATATAAAATCCAGCATGATGAGTTCATCCCCTCTCCTATAGAAAATCAAAATGTTGAAGATGAAGAAGAAGCAGAATTTTCCCTACAGTCAATTCGAATTGAAGAAAGTTTCCTTGGACTGACTCCTTCTCCTACTGCTCCAGAAGTGTATGATATCTCTGATATATCAAATACTCACATGGATGATCCAGAAGAAGACATTTTAATCTATTTTTTTGAAGAAAACACTCCTATTCTTTGCAAAAAATCTCTAGTGATTCTTTAAAGTTTGTGCATAGTTTACCGATGACTGTTTCAGAAAAGGTAGAAGAATTTGATTTCTCTATATCTAATAATGTTTATGGTGTGAATATAAGTAATACCATGGATATTATGGAAATAATATCAGATTATAGGAGTGATCCATTCACTCTCCTTAATCTAGAGCTTCTAGTAAATTCCACAGGATTGCATGCACCAAAAATCAAAATTGTGCATCTACCATCTCGGTGGAGTACAATTTTGGATTTGATATGAATATTTTTGGATATGATTTATTTTCTGATCTGATAATATTTGGTTCACGTTTTAATATTCAATAGATTTCAGTATTGCTTATAACTGGTTTCATCAATTTTGGTGTGAAAAATCAAGCACCGCAAGTCTCCTTCAATTTTGCTATTGAGGATTCGATGTTAGTTCTCTCTTATGAGTTTGCTGATATCATATTTTTTTAATCATTGGTTATTTATGAGTATATATCTAATTATGGAGCTCAATCATTCTCTCTCCATAGTCCCAGGGCTTCTCTACCTTTGGACACATTCTCATGTCCTCACACAACTAGTAAAGAGGAAGACATTCAGCATCTGCCTAGACACTTGCTCCTAACACTTGGGGATGATTTTACCACTCATGGTTTGATGTTTAAGGCTGAAATATATTATATTATTGGGTGTTCCTCACATGGTTTGAATTCTCAAGAAATTTTTCTCTCTCATCAGTTGATTTCAATTGCTCGACATGGGTCCAATTTTCATCGTGCCACTGTTTATATTTCTAATTCAGTTGAGTACATTATTCTTCTTCCAAAGAGGAAGATTCCTCTAGACATAAGAATTTTGTTTGGATTCAGACATTCACCTACATAGAAGAACCAATATATTGCATTTTCTATTGCATAGTGCTGCAAATAGCATCACAAATTTTCACAACTTTTTTCAAAATTTGTATTCCTGCTTATTTTGAGGGAGGGGGGGGGGGTGTTCCCATGAGTTTTTCCCCTATTTACTCGGTTGTATTAAGCATTGTTTTTTAATGTATTTTAGATTTTGTTTGGATGAACTATGGTCTTGTTACCAGGTCCCATAGTTTTCCATGTTAGGATTCAGGAGGGTTTTAGGATTATTAATACTCCCTTCACCATACTATCTATTAGATTATTTATCCTAACTTAGGAACCTTAATTAATTAATTGGTTCCACTAGTACCATTGGGTCCACTTTGACTAATAGGGCCACATGTACCAGTTACTAGAGTATGGGGAACACTGCAAGAGGTTAACTACCACTTACTGCATGTGCATGCATCATTTTGGGTGACTCCTAGCCCAATCCATACATTTTAGGAGCCACTAGGAGTCCCGACACCAACCTCCATCAGTTAATTGGAGTTGGAATAGTTAGTATTAGTTAGCTTCCAGTTACTTTCAATTAGTTCACAATTAGTTCGCTAGCACTAGCTATGCATGGCCAATTCATGGATGCATGTGGAGTAGGTGCATTTTCCCACCTACCACACTCAGTTACACTGAGTTAACTAGTTATTACTGATTGATTGAATTGGTTGGACATATGGGGGTTGATCTATTGGACTCTGATATTGATTGAGACACCATGAGTTAGATATTCAGTTAGATACAATCAGATCCAGTGGATAGATTTCAATTTCTACCTAATGTATTCGAATTCTTTTCCTATGTAAACTATTGTAACACCATATTTAAATATAGTGAATGATACTGTAAATTCTTGAGCAATACTCATTTGTTTCCTGTGTGGTTTGTTTTGTTCACTTTGTATATTCATACTCCTCTTACTACAAATATTATTCAACTATCTGCTTGAAAATCTAAATGGCATTGAAATTCTAATAGCCTGTTGCAGAGGTAGCTGCAAAGTCTCCATAGTTTTTTAGCATATAGGGAACTGTGATCCTGTTTTTGTATTTTGATGTACTTATAACTAGATATTTTGGACCAGGACTCAATTTTTATGCACCTATTTTACACACACATGCATATATGTGTGTGTGTGTGTGTGTGTGTGTGTGTGTGTGTGTGTGTGTGTGTGTGTGTATGTA
>LPNX010803355.1:108351-150286 GCA_001517045.1 Pseudotsuga menziesii
CCCTTCCCTTGAGTTGATTCTTCCCTTTAGTGTTAGAAATTGAACCTTCTTTTCACCTACCTGATTCTCGTTCTTCCTACCCCCCTAGTGAACATTTTCACATTAGTAACCAGGTTTTTAGGTTGGGTATGGAAGAAGAATCGTCAAACGAAATGAAGCTTGGGGGGCATGTTGAGCCTCTAGCAACCATTCTATGGGTAAGCTTCGCTAACAATCATGCTAGGGGGAAAGCTTCCAACCTCTGTGTATCATGTTAATGGGATTTTGCAAGCATAGTTTACCCATTGGTTTCAAGCTTGGATAAAAATGAAACCACTCTTCGAGCATTCTTTCAAATGATCTTCGCGCTTGTTAAAAACAATAAGATGGTGTTGAGCTTACTTTTCATTTTTCATGCTTTGGTTAAAACATGAAAATTGGTTTGATCTTAGTTTATTACTTTGTCATGCTCTGGATTCAAACATGAAAAAGGTTAATAGAGTCCTCTTTAAGCTCTTTTTGGACTCTTAAAATGTGAAAAGATAGTCAAGTACTTGTCTTCTTCATACTCATAAATATATTTGAAGAGTCGTCTCTCCGACGCTAGGTTATCTCTTTTGCGGTTCGGATAGACTATTTACAAAAAAGGGCATTTTGGAGTTTTCTTTCGTCTTCATTCATACTCTCTAAACATGAACAATACTGATTTTTGTTTCATTGGACTCATTAAATTAAACATTGAAAGACCCTTTTTTGGGAACGTACCACTCCTTTCTCGGGTTCGTAAAACATATGAGTTTGAACTTGTCCAAAGGACGAGATACAACGAGTGTTTGTTATCCTCTCTGAACTCGTAAAAACGAAAAGAGGCACTCATCAACCATGATGGGGAAATTAAGGGAAAGGGAAAACATTTTGCAATAATGGCAGTTGTTAGTCACCTTTGAACATGGCACTTGTCTACATTTCATTCAGTCAATTGGGTATTCAACTTATTTCTGAGTCGATCCACTTTCATGAGTCATGTCACTCCTTTGAGTCTCTCAAAGAATGAGTTGTCGATTGTCACATTGTGTTCCGCTTCTTCAATTCAATGCTGGGAAGTCTTTGGTCGTGCCGCCTTATGTTCAAAAGGGAAACTATTTTGAGAGTCTACACCTGCAGTCAAAACAACTTTTTTGAGTTAGTTACTATTGATTCGGTCCTATGGTTACATCATACTCAAAATTCGAGAACTTTGTTCCAAGTTTTGTGTCGTCTATGTGGGATTCATCATGGCCCTCCTTCGATGAGACTATTCCTGTTGACATCAGCTCATTATCCAAGAATTAGTCTTAGAAACACGTTTAGTACCTTGAGGTCTGTATGCCTTAATGACGGATTTTCTCACTTTCGACATAGGTTCACATCATTGACCTTTGATCAAAAGATTCAACTACATGTTCGACATCAGATCATCTATTCACACTTAGCAGATTGTACAAGGGTACCTTGGGAGTCATTGACATCAATGGTGATCTCCCTCGCACTTGTTAATGGTTCACATCAATGACCGGTAATCAAGTGGTTTCTACTATGTTCGAATTCAGATAATTGTAATCACATGGATAGAATCGTACTTTGTGGAAGACGAGACGAAGGCCCTAGGTATTTGTTAATTGCTCATTGCTTTCCCCAAGTTACGATGGAGTATTTGTATGAGTCCTAGCATGGATCCACATTTGTATGTTCATGGTTGTGCTCAAATTTGTGTTTGTATGACATAAATCTACATTGTATGTTTGGTATCTATGTCCAAATTTGAGTCTTCTTTGCATGGATCTACACTGTATTTTATTAGCCATAACTTTTTTGTATCTCACATGGATCTACGTTGTATTGGTCGGCAGCCATGTTATGATTCATTTGGGACATGTATCAAAATGTGTTGTAGAGATTTTGTGATGTTTGAGAAGTTTCAACCATTGGACCTTTGCCTCGATACTATACCTTGTTCTTTCAAAGTATATTGCCTATCGTTTCCCTCTATCCATTATACTTTGGGGGGCATCTCTGTTAGACCAAAATCTTGTCACCCTCATGTTATGAGATAGGTATCCCATTGTCTACTCTAATCCCTCAAAGTTTTCCCTAGAGAAATGAAGGAATAAATTAACCCCTTGCAATTTTTCCCTCTTTTGAGCTGGTAACACTCTTTCCCCATTAACCAAAAGAATTACCCAAGAAGCAAAGATCTAGCACCACTCTTGATACATGAGAAAAGAGAGGTGCCACCACTCTTTCCCTTACTAAAAAAAGCAATGCCCCCTTATCACCACATGTTTGCTTCTTTGGATAAGCGGTACTCGATTTTTGAAGGCAAAAAAGAGAAGCTTCGATAGGATTCTTGAAGCTGACCTCCATGGAGCCTCATCCTTATGGTTTAGGACCAGCGGGGGCTCAAGATCCTCCCTTTTAGGATCTTATCTCCACCTCACCCATGATATCCTAAACCATACCTATCCTCCCATGCCTTTAAATACTGGCTCATCCCCCATGGGCAAGAGGAGGAAGAATTGTGTTTCATACCCAAACTTTGTCAAAATAATTCTCGAGTCTTTAGAAGCAAGGTGAATTTCTCGGTTCACTTCAAGGTGAATTTTTTCCTTGTGGGAAAGGGTCATTAAGGACAATAGGTTGTTTCTTCAACAACTTATAATCTTGTTCCATTAAAGGGAATTGGTAAGTTAAGTGGTCTTCCTGACAAAGTTTACAGGGAAACCTCACCTTTCTTGCTCCCCTCAAAATTATTCATGGGCTTTTGTTTATTTTGTTTTCCCTCCCATTTCTTCCCTTTATTTTTCTTCCCATCGGAATAGTGAGTGTCATTTTGGGTGGATTTTGTATTATAAACATATGCATTCTTAGGTAAGGGGATAGCAACCTTCGATGCTTCGACCATGGACTACTTCACTAATAGTTCATGTATTTTCTTTGTCGATGATTCCACAGTGGGTGATTCAATCAAACCTATAATGCCATCGGCATGCAATCCAGGACTAGCTTTCACAAATTCCATGTTAGATCTTGGTCCATCATGTACAATCTCACAGATAATCCTAGACTGAGTGTAGATCAGGTCAATTTGTTGGGCCTTGAGAATGGATTCCTCTTCAGCTGTCACTCCTGGCATTGACACATATTTTGAAATATATGGTAATAGGGATTTCAAAAACCATTCAAACAAAAGTTCAGGAGGAATATTGTCTTTAATCAAACTTTTTATTATTCTCCACTCCTGAATTTGATCAGAAATGTGAGTCATTTTATTCTATCAAAAAATCGATAAAATATCAATACCGACACCATACCAGATTGGAAGTTGAAAGTGATTGAGAAAACTTGTGGCTAGATCAAGGAAACTATCATAACAAACAAACATAAGTTTGATTTACCATTTAGTTTCTACACTAGTCAAGGTCATTTGAAAAATCCTCAACCGAATCAAATCGTCCTTCAAAGAGTGAGGAGCACCATAGATGGAAAGTAGTAACATGGTCAATAAGGTCCTGTCTGGTTTTCCCTTCAAATTTTAGAATATCTTGAGGTAATTTGATGGGAACTAGTGGCCAATTTGGATCATGGCGTATAGGTTCATTCATTATTTTTGAAATATTTGACAAGTTTAATGTTTCCAGAAAAAGGGAGGTGAGGCCTGGCCAGATTTTGGTATAGAGGAACTTGGTGTGAGGAAGTTTCCACACCAATGCTCCCATAAGGTTGGTTGAGGTTTACCCCAACCACCGGCTAGGAAGAAGTAACAGTGTTTTGAAAATGATTCCACCCAAACACCAAGGGGTTACTAACTTGATGTGTGTTATGTTTTTTTTGATTGGTTCCAACCAAAATGAATGTCATGGATATGAGAGCTATTGATATTCCACCAAATAGAGAAAAAGTAGAGCTTCTAACTGGTGCAGTCAAGACCTAGCTTGTATTTTGAAAGCTTAACCCTGAGAAATAATTCTAACTTCTAGAAGACACACCTGAATAAGTAGGGGTGGGGAGTGCATATGGAGAGGATGGAGGAATATGTCCCCCATTACAAGGATATCCTTGAACTAAAGGAGCCGAACCACTAGGTTATTTTGAAAATTTCAGAATAAAAGAGAGGATGTGAAAGGAACACTAGGTATCCCAGTGACCATCACATTAAATGGACCATTAGAAATGTTCATGAGTAGTGAAGGACTAACCACTCTAGTACTCAGAGACACAGTGATTGGTGAAGTAAAGTTGAGTGATACTATCGGTGTAGTGGGTATGCTTGACAATGATACACTCACATGCGAAGCATATACTCGACTGAATGGCATGGATGAGGTGGGGGTATAGATATCTCCATACCCTTATCTTGTATTCGACATCGAAAAACTTAATGGGACACCAAGACCAGGTTCACTGAAAGGTCTAGCTTGTACAAGTACTGGATCTCCCAAATCAATGAGAGGTGAGTTATAATTTCTTGCAAACTCTTTGTCCTGCAAGTCTTTGATCTATATTTCGGAATGATAAGGTTGAATATACCTTATTTTAGGTTCCCCTAGATGTTTTCTAATACCAATCTATTCAAATGAACCACCTGTGCTAATTCTCCATCTTATAGGTAGCGGTGGAGGCTCCATAGTTGTAAGTGGAGGAAGGCTTTGCAACTTTCATGATATATGATGATGATGATCCTCCATAGCTAAAGGATTTATTATGCACACACCTAAGGGTTGAACTATATCACAAACAAAACTAAAAAGAACACCACTAAAAATTTTCCTTAGTATCACAACTAGGCAAGTGAAGATATACCTTCCAAAGGAACGTCTGGGATGATGAGAGCCCAAAACATACTAGTAAAGAGTTGAATAATAATTACTCAGGGTCTCGATACAAGTTCTCATGGTGCAAGTAGTTGAATCACCAACCACCCTTCCAAATTATTGCATCGAGATTCCTCCCACATATGTCCTAGGTACAATGGAAATATCGTTCCACCGTCACCTGTGTGAGAACTCTATGTCAATATACTAAGGCTACCATATCTACAAGAAATTTCCAGCGGAATAGTATTCAGTTTGACTAATGTGCATGGGCAGGGTAAAAAATCCTGAAATCCAAATAGCACTAGCACCACATGAGGCCAAACATGGTACTGAATGAACCCCCGAACACACAACAATCCTGGTGTATGTTGCACTAAGTATTGGAGGGGTATCTTCGCAACATAATCTTAACATGAATTTGTGATTGACTCTTGTGTTAGAGGAGATTTTTGGTTCACCTTCCTGTAAAAGTGGATTTCATAAGTGACATGACACTATGTATGAGTTCCAAATGGTTTTGTATAGTTATAAATAGTCCTAATCCAAAACCCTATCCTAAGCTAGTTGGGGTTGTCCCTAAAAAGAAAATTGTTACGAATCAATTTTTAAATTATGAGCATTCTTTTAAAGTTTTTTTTACTCATGGTAATGATCGTGCAACTTATGATGTTTTTTACTTGAATGTAAAGCAAAAGGTATGATGCAAACTGTTTCAAATTAACATTGTCATTTAAATTCTCTTTCCTTTTTCAAAACTAATGAAATTTATTTATTAAACTTTGGAAATAATTTTTTTTCTTTTTGAAAACTTGAAAAGAAATGCAGAATTTGTCTACTTAAAGCTAGTATGCACCTAATTGATTTGTTTTACAATTTTTCTTTTTAAAACGAAAATGAAAGAACGTGTAATATACACAAATGAAATTTAGCAATATGAACAAATGTATAAGCAAGACTAAGCTTTCATACCTCATAAATACAAACTTTGAAGACCATGCAAAGCTTGAAAAAACTCTACTTGGACCGAACTACACAAGTTTTAAAAACCAAGTTGTTCCAAAGGTTAGAAGAAGAGGGTTCAAGTTTAATACTCAAGCAACCAGACTGTAAGTGAAAACCAACCTCAATAGGGATTAAAACTCAAAAATCACCTATACTCCTACCAATTATATTCCAAGAAAAGATACCTAAAGGGTCTTAAACAAGAATCCAACCTAACTCACTAAAAGAGGCACTTATGACACAAACAATCAAATCCTTAACCAAGTGACAGTCCCAAAAAAACTCAGCAAAAGGTCTTAGCAGAATCCAAATATGCAAAAACAAAATTTTAACACAAAACCCTGCCTTTTACATAACCATCTATAGGAAATACACAAATTTTCATCAAACAATCCACGTATCATACGTGAATGTGTTGTGGAAAACCCACGTGTTTTCTGTGTATACACTACTGTAAGTATAGGATACCTGTAGATTCCTCAAGAAATTTTCAAAAAGAAGAAAAAATGGACCTAAAACAATGAGCAATCAATTTGGAATGATTGAATGTTTATGAACACAAGTCACAGATAGGACCAGAAATTGACAAAACTAGAAATAAAAATCAATCAAAGAGACCCCAAAACAAAAGACTCCCCAATGAAGTCTCCAGTTATATTGTTAGGGGATCTATTCTATTGCTTGGTTTGAGGCTACCAACATACTATGGGTTTGTGTTAGATAGAGAAAATTCCTATGGCTTGGGGGTACCACAACAACTATTATAACACCAGAAATCAATCTTTCCCAATATATAAGAGCAGTAAGCAACTCTAACACTAATTTTTATGGAGAGAAACTTGCTATGGCTTGGGGGTACAACAACAGACAGTATGACCCCAGAAATCAATATTTCCCAATATACAATAGTAGTAAGAAAATATAACACTAAGGGATATAGAATCATACCTTATTCCCATCGGTTGAAATAGATCCCCGTTGAGCTTTTCCAATGCAATTGCAATTATAATTTTCTCTCAACAACAGCAAACAAAGCAAGCATGATATATATAAATGTTTTATAGATAATCTAGAATTTATAATCAATATTGTATAAGCAATTAAATACATCCATGGATTCAATATTCATATTCAAAATGCACATGAATTGGACAGGAAAAGATATTTCTATTAATAAATCAGAGATACAATAGTGACAAACTCGATCGACACTTCTGCGAACCAGAGAAATCGAGTCCTTCACCTGGGCCTCCACCACTTTAATCCTTCATATCTCGATAGAAAGCTCACAAAGAAAAGGAAATCTTGGGAAGAACACTATGTTCTCTGAGGGACAAAAGGATGTAAACTCAAGTATAAGCAAAACTAAGGCAACAATGGACTATAGTTTCCATACTCTTCAATTTCTCCTCCTTCAATGTATCCAAGGGGTTCCTTATATAGCACTCCAAATAGGTAATGGAGGGTTGCATTCGAGTGTTATCAAACCATTTGGAAGGCCAAGAGTCAAGTTATTCAGACTCATATGAGGAAAAATCCAAAAATATTTGTCATTTTGCACACATCCTGATGTACACTGGTTCGAGGTCAAAAGCTGTGTATACACGCGAGTATTGCTTTAAAAGTGATGTATAGGTATAAACAGGAAATTTTTGGGGATGATATTGGAATATCAAAATATAATATAAGTCCATGGGTTCCAAAGAGTCTGCAGAGGGACAAGGAAGGACATAAATGTGTGATCAACCAGGTGTGGTAAAATCAGCTATAACAGATGCCCCCTAATGTGTGAGGTCAGAGGGTTAACATGATGGCCGAAATACATTATAAAATCCATCCCAAAAGTGGAGTAATGAAGACCTAGGTGGAAGAACTATCCATTCATCAGTACAATACAATAATCAATTTCTGCATGTGACTGCAAATACATATAGTGGTCCTAGATACATAAGAGTACAATGGCCATGAATAGGCATGATATATAAAGTGTCATGTGTGGTCATCACCACATACAATATACAATGGATAAAGATCTCCATAGTGGATGAAGATATCTGATATACACTGGAATCAAGATCACGAGAGCTGGATCTCATGAATATTGGAATGATCAAGGAGGTAGCATATATGGAATGCCACCAATATGGAAGGTCTTCTACACAAACCACGACGAGTACATGTCCTACTATGTGAATAGATGTGTTGAGGTTGAACATAGTATTCCATCGTATGATTTCCAGTCATTGATGTATATCGTTAACAGATGCGAGATATCCCACCGACAATGAAAATGGGAATCAAGGTACAAAGTGCAATCTAACAAGTGTGAATAGATGTGTTGAGTTTGAACGATTGAAAGAGTCCATCGATAAGGGGACATTTATGTATTCCCAAAAATGTTTATGGTGAGAGAACCTACCACTAATGACTGTAAGTCTCAAGGCACTCAAATGACTCTGGACTCCTATTCCAGAATAAATGATTTGATGTCAATGGAATAGAATCCGCTGGAAGGAGAGAATTAACGCATCCTCCATCAACCAACATGAGGTACTCAGAAACGTTGTAAAATGTGGAAGAACTCAACGAAAAATATGTGCATGAACCAGTACCGATACCAGGAATGCCCGACATGCAAAGTCAAGATAATTGAGGAATGGATGACATGCAACTGAGGAATGGCTAACTTAGGATTCAACTTCCTTCAAATAAGAGAATAAGGCAAGTGGTGATTGAAGGTAGGAAACATGGACTCGATATGCAAACTGGGACATATATGTGACATAGAGGGCATTGACAGAGGCTCCATGCGGCTGGAAGCATAACTAGTCGGTGGAGATAAACTCAGAGTAATGAGTACGGCTCCTAAATTCAATCTAATAACCCAACAAATGGATGTGATATACAATTCTATGTTTGAAGGTGACATGACTCGACTGATACCAAAGATAACATATTTTCTTGTCCGGCTTTTTATGTATTTTTTTTTTTACTTTTCAGATATTTTGAAAAGCTTGAAAAATAATAAAAGTGCTTTATAGTACATAGCTAGGAGTAAACAAGTGTCAGGGACAAGAAAACTAGTTCCAAGAAGTGGAACATACCTATGCTCAATGCAAGGAAACATGTGCAATATAATGACACTTGAGGGAAAGTATCCTCCCGGTAAAGGGGTGATCAAGCTGCAAAGGATATGTAAAAAGGCTCTCCTTGACTAGACATGAGACAAGCTCAGGCTATATGGCTTATAATTCTCAAGTAGAGAGTTGGAATAAATTTTAGTAAGGCAAGCAAAACTCATGAAATGCAATTACAACTTGATATATACAACCGAGTACCTATGGGGAAAAGACAACATAAAGTTCAAGAGGAGTATGAAGGAGTCCCCAATTCTGTTACGGAGAGAAACTTCCTATGGCTTGGGGGTACCACAACAGACAGTATGACACCATATATCAATATTTCCCAATATACAAGAGCAGTAAGAAAATATAACAGTAAGGGATATAGAATCGTACCTTATTCAGGATGGTTGAAGTAGATCCCCGTTGAGCTTTTCCAATGCAATTGCAATTATAATTCCCTCTCAACAATAGAAAACAAAGAAAGCATGATATATATAAATGTGCTAGATATACTCTAGCATTATAATCAATCATCTATAAGCAATTAAATACATCCATGGATTGAATATTCATATTCAAAATGCACATGAATTAGACAGGAAAAGATATTTCTATTAATAAATCAAATATATAACAGTGACAAACTTTGTCGGCACTTCCGCGAATTGGAGAAACTGAGTCCTCCACCTAGGCCTCCACCAATTCAATCCTCCATCTCTCGATAGAAATATCACAAAGCAAAGGAAATATTGGTAATAACACTATGTGCTCCAAGGGACAAAAAGATGCAGACTCAAGTATAAGCATAATTGATGCAACAATGGACTATATTTTCCTTACTCTTCAATTTCTCCTCCTTTAATGTATAAAAGGGGTTCCTTATATACCAATCCAAAGAGGTAATGGAGGGTCCAATCCGAGCATTCACAAGCCATTTGGAAGGCCAAGATTAAAGTTATTCAAACTCATATGAGTAAAACTACAAAAATATTTTTCATATTGCACACACCCCAATGTATGCGGGTTTGAGGTCAAAAATCTGCGTATACACACGAGTATTAATTTAAAAGTCACTCATAGGTATAAACAAGAACTTTTTTGAAATAATCTTGGAACATAAAAGTATAATATAATACCATGGGGTCCAAAAGAGTCTGCAGAGGGATAGGGAAGTCCATAAATGTGTGATCAACTAGGTGTGGTAAAATCAGCTATAACAGATCCCCCCTGATGTGTGATGTTAGAGGGGTATCATGATGGTCGAAATACATTATAAATCCATCCCAGAAGTGGAGTAATGAAGAACCAGGTGGAAGAACCAGCTACTCATCAGTATAATACAATAATCAATCTTTTCATGTGACTACAAATACATATAGCGGTCTCGAATACATAAGAGTACAATGGCCATGAAGAAGCCTAATATACAAAGTGTCATGTGTGGTCATTACCACATACAATATACAATGCATAAAGATCTCCATAATGGATGAAGATATCTGATATACACTAGAAATAATGGAATCAAGATCACAAGAGATGAAATCTCATGAATACCAGCACGATCAAGGAGGTAGCATACATGGAATGCTAAGAAGATGGAAGGTCTTCTACACAAACCACTACGAGTACATGTCCTACTATGTGAATAGATGTATCGAGGTCAAACATAGTATTCCATCATCTGATTACCGATCATTGATGTATACCATTAACAGATGCGAGATAACCCATCAATAATGAAAATGGGAATCAAGTTACATAGTGAAATCTAACAAGTGTGAATATATTTGTTGAGGTTGAACACTTGGAAGAATCCACCGATCAGAGGGCATTAGTGTATTACCAAAACTATCGATAGTGAGAGAACCTATCAATAATGACTATAAGTCTTAAGGCACTCAAATGACTCTAGACTCTTATTCTAGAATAAATGATCTGATGTCGATGGAATGAATTCCACTGGAAGGAGGACATTAAGGCATCCCCCATCAACCAACACAAGGTACTCAGCAACGTTGTATAATGTTGAAGAACTCAAAGAAAAATATTATCATGAACCAGTAATAGTACTGAGAATGGTCGACATGCAAAGTCAAGATAACTGAGGAATGGCCGACTCAGGCTTCAACTTCCTTTGAACAAAAGCATAAGGAAAGTGGTGAAAGAAGGTAGGCAGCATGGACTCAATATGCAAACTGGGACATCTCTATGACACAAGAGCCATCAATAGAGGCTCCAAGAGATGTGGGAGATGTACTCAAAGTAATGAGTACATATCCTAAATTCAAACTAATAACCTAACCAAGAGATGTGGTATATAATGCTCTGTTCGAAGGAAACATGACTCGACTGCATTCAAAGATAACATCTTTTCTTGTATGAATTTTTATGTTTTTATTTTTATTTTTTTGGGGACATTTTCAGATATTTTAAAAAGCTTGAAAAAGAATAAAAGTGATTTATAGTACATATCTAGGAGGAGAAGAGTGTCAAGGACACGAAAACTAGTTCCAAGCAGTGGAATATACCTATGCTCAAGGAAAGGAAAGATGTGCAAGATAGTGACACTCAGGGGAAAGTCTCCTCCAGGTAAAGGGGTGATCAAGCTACAAAGGATATGTAAAAAGGATCTTCTTAGCTAGACATGAGACAAGCTCAGGCTATATGCCTTATAACTATGGAGCAAGGAGACAGAATAAAGTTCAATAAGGCAATCAAAAATCATGAAATGCAATTACAACTTGATAAATACAAGGGAGTACCTATGGGGAAAATCCAGCATAGAGTTCAAGAGGAGTATGAAGCTCTTGCCAATTCTCTTACCGAGAGAAACTTCCTATGGCTTGAGGGTACCATAATAGAGAGTATGACACTAGAAATCAATATTTCCCAATATAAAAGAGCAGTAAGCAAATCTAACACTAAGGAATATAGAATCGTACCTTAATCAGGATGGTTGAAGTAGATCCCCGTTGAGCTTTTCCAATGCAATTGCAATTATAATTTAATCTCAACAACAACAAACAAAGAAAGCATGATATATATAAATGTGTTAGAGCTACTGTAGAATATATAAGCAATTAAATACATCCATGGATTTCATATTCATATTCAAAATGCACATGAATTTTACAGGAAAATATATTTATATTAATAAATCAAAGATACAATAGTGACAAACTCTATCGGCACTTCTGCGAACCGGATAAACTGAGTCCTCCACCTGGCCCTCCACCACTTCAATTCTCCATCTCTCAATAGCAAGCTCACAAAGAAAAGGAAAGCTTGGGAAAAACACTATGTGCTCCAAGCAAAAAAATGATGTAGACTCAATTATAAACAAAAGTGAGGCAACAATGGACTATAGTTTCCTTACTCTTCAATTTCTCCTCCTTCAATGTATCCAAGGGGTTCCTTATATAGCACTCCAAATAGGTAATGGAGAGCCAAATATGAGCATTTTCAAGGAATTTGGAAGGCCATGAGTCAAGCTATTCAAACTCATATGAGGAAAAGTCCAAAAATATGTCATTTTGCACACATCTTGATTTATGCAAGTTTCAGGTCAAAAGCTGCGTATACACGCAAGTATTGCTTTAAAAGTTGTGTATAGGTATAAATAGGAAATTTTTGGGGATGATATTGGAACATCAAAGTATAATATAATTCTATGGGGTCCAAAGAGTCTGTAGAGGGATAGGGAAGGCCATAAATTTGTGATCATCCAGGTGTTGTGAAATCAGCTATAACAGATGCCCCCTAACGTGTGAGGTCAAATGGGTAACATGATGGCTGAAATACCTTCTAAAATCCATCCTAGAAGTGGAGTAATGAAGACCCGGGTGGAAGAACAAACCACTCATCAATATAATACAATAATAAATCTCTGCATGTGACTACAAAAGCATATAGCAATCCCATATAGATAAGAGTACAATGGCCATGAATAGGCCTGATATACAAAGTGTCATGTGTGGTCATCGCCATGTACAATATAAAATGGATCAATATCTCCATAATGGATGAAGATATCTGATATACACTGGAAATTGTGGAATCAAGATCATGAGAGCTGCTATCTCATGAATACTAGCATGATCAAGGAGGTAGCATACATGGAAGGCCACCAAGCTGGAAGGTCTTCTACACACATCACTATGAGTACATGTCCTACTATGTGAATAGATGTGTCGAGGTCGAACATAGTATTCCATCATCTGATTACTGGTCATTGATGTATATCATTAACAGACATGAGATAACCCACTGATAATGAAAATTGGAATCAAGGTACAAAGTGTAATCTAACAAGTGTGAATAGATGTGTTGAGGTCGAACACTTAGAAGAATCCATCGATCAAGGGACATTGATGTATTCCCAAAACTTTCGATGGTGAGAGAACCTACCACTGATGACTGTAAGTCACAAGACACTCAAATGACTCTAGACTCCTATTCCAGAATAAATGATAATTCCGATGGAATGGAATCCATTGGAAGGAGGGCATTAAGGAATCCCCCATCAACCAACACGAGGTACTTAGCAACGATGTATAATGTGGAAGAACTCAACGAACAAGATGTGCATGAACCAGTAATGTGTCAGGAATGGCCAACATGCAAAGTCAAGTTAACCAGTGAATGGCCGACTCAGGCTTCAACTTCCTTCTAACAAGAGCATAAGGCAAGTGGTGACTAAAGGTAGGCAACATGGACTCGATATGCAAAATGGGACATCTCTATGAAACAAGAGGCATCAACAGAGGCTCCATGGGGATGGAAGCATAACAATCAGTGGAGATAAACTCAAAGTAATGAGTACAGCTTCTAAAGTAAAACTAATAACCCAACCAATAGATGTGATATACAGTTCTCTATTCGAAGGTAACATGACTCGACTACTGCCAAAGATAACATCTTTTTTCGTCTGACTTTTTATGTTTTTTTATTTTTTTTGGAATCTTTTAGATATTTTGAAAAGATTTAAAAAGAACAAAAGTGATTTATAATACATATCTAGGAGGAGATGAGTGTCAAGGATAGGAAAAATAGTTCCAAGCGATGGAACATAACTATGCTCAATGCAAGGAAACATGTGCAAGATAACGACACTCGGGGGAAAGTCTCCTCCTGGTAATGGGGTGATCAAGCTGTAAAGGATATGTAAAAAGGCTCTGCTTCACTAGACATGAGATAAGCTCGGTCTATATGGATTATAACGCTGAAGCAGGGAGTTGGTATAAATCTCAATAAGGAAATAAAAACTCATGACATGCAATTACAACTTGATATATACAAGGGAGTCCCTATGGGGAAAATCCAACATAAAGTTAAAGAGGAGTATGAAGCTCTTGCTCAAGGACATGTAGGGGATAAAAAAGTGACTCCCACAACCTAAAGGAGGCATCTCAGCATGGGTACCAAATGCACAAAAGGATCTAACTAGGGAACCCATTTATAGGAAAGCTCTACCATTCACACAATACCATTTCTAACAGCAACATGAAGTTTTTGTGATATCGTGGAATGGGTCCATACCTAAGGTTAATATGAAATGGTCATAAGGTCATGCAAAATGCCAACGAATGTGAAATCCTAACCTATATGCTAGTTCAGACATTATACCTGTGATAGGCATGAACAAATCAAAGACTCAGTTAAAACACGGTCAAAACGGGTCCCTACAACACCATATTATTCCAAACGGTCCAAAAATGGTAAAAACATGGGTCAAAACTATAGAAAGTGGGTAAATTTTCAAATGGTATGGAAAATATTATTTTTTCACTATTTTACAGAAAAATAGTGAAAAAAATAGGAGGAGACAAGTGTCAGGGACAGGAAAACTAGTTCCAAGCAGTGGAACATACCCATGTTCAATGCAAGGAAACATGTGCAGGATAAAGACACTCAGGGAAAAGTCTCCTCCTGATAAAGGGGTGATCAAGCTATAAAGGATATGTAAAAAGGCTCTGCTTGGCTAGACATGAGACAAGCTCAGTCTATATGGCTTATAACTCTGAAGCAGGGAGCTGACATAAATCTCAAATAAGGCAAGAAAAACTCATGAAATGCAATTACAATTTGATATATACAAGGGAGTCCCTATGGGGAAAATCCAGCATAAAGTTCAAGAGGAGTATGAAGCTCTTGCTCAAGGACATGGTGGGACTAAAAAAAAAGGGACTCCCACAACCTAAAAGAGGCATCTCAACATGGATATCAAATGCACAAAAGGATATAAATAGGGCACCCATGTATAGGAAAGCTCTACCATTCGTACAATACCACTTCTAATTGCAACATGAAGGTTCCGTGATATCGTGGAATGAGTCCGTACCTAAGGTTAAGATGAAAAGATCGTCAGATCATGCAAAATACAGGCAGATGTGAAATCCTAACCTATATGCAAGTTCAGACATTATACCTGTGACAGGCACAAACAGATCAAAGACTCGATCAAAACGTGCTCAAAACAGGTCCCTACAACACCATATTAGTCCAAACGGCCCAAAAATGGTCAAAAATGGGTCAAAACTATAGAAAGTGGGTAAAATTTTCAAAAAAAATCTATACAATAGTGAAAAAATGATTTTTTCCATACCATTTGAAAATTTACCCACCACAGTGCTTTTTAGACCAAAAACTTAAGCAGCTGATTCTGGGAGCATCCATCAATGAAATCGCCAACTGTCTGGTTTCGGTAACTCATCATGCCACACTCTTCCATTTTCATGCATTTATTTTTAAATGTGATGCTCAAATTTTTAACTCAGACCATTCCAGAGAGGGTGGTTTCAACCCACACAGAAATCAGGTCTTTTTCCACGTATAGGGCTAGGCATACACGGGAAAAAATGTGATACTCACGTATGTACATGGTTGTTTAGAAAACAGTCGCGTATAGGGCTGCAAACAAGAAATTCAAAGGAAAAATCTAATGGAACTTGGAAATTCTTGTGCAGGATGGTTCTAGAGTGGAGAGAGCGTGAACATGGAAATGTTGAAGAGGTCGTACAAGCTGATCTGATGTCTCAATAAACATTGAGGGGTTTTGGGTTATACTAGTTTTGGCACCTTGGAAGCTTAAGGGAAAAACAAAGGCTACTCCAGCTTCTAGTACATTACTTTGATCCTGACTCAGAGACATTTCAGTCGGACGAGATGCCCCTCAGCCTCGAGGTTAAGGATATTTATTTCATTAGAGGATTGTCCCTCATAGGGTAGGTGGTAAATCTATTAGCTCGTGGGTTAGGAGGAGGTCTCACTATAGATGAGTACATTGTTGTTTATTGCATCCCTAATATGGAAATTATTGGGAGTCAAATCCCAACAAACGTGTTATGAAACCTTGAGTTGAAGGCCATACTATTGGTACTGGGCAGGATAGCGGGGTTGGAATCCCTCCACCGGTTTTAAAGGGATTTGATGTTCTATGTGGCGCAATGTATGCATCCTACTATTTATGACTGGAGTACCTCACTAGTGAGCAACATGAAACAGCAACTTACAGACAGCAAGATGGGGCGGGTGAGGAACTTCAGCTATGGAAGCATATTGAGTGATTTCATTTTTGAGCGTGTGTCATAGACAATCCCAAGAGTTGATATTTCCCCACATGGTGTTCGGGATCCTGTTCATCTACGCTAGGAAAATGTCATGCAGAGACTAGGAGGGGGGTGAGTGGCCAACCCCTACCGTCCAACCCCTACCCAGCAGACTTCTTTCTATGGTGACGTAGGTAGATCATCACCATAGATGACTACCCCTATGTGGGGATAGAATTCCGTGGAGACCCAGACATTCCCATTCCACCAGGATCTCCATATGGGGAGATAGGTAATGAATCCCGACTCAAACTTGTTTTTTGAATTATTAATTTTATTGTGTTTTTTATATATGGAATAAAAAAGACATGTTTTTGGTGTGATGACATATAGTGATACTTTGTCGTGTATATGCAGATGTGGGACCATGACGGCCAAATGGTTTCCCTTGTCATTGTTGGAGGGGAAGAGGAGATGAGATCATGGGTGTGGATGCAAGGAGTATGCTCCAAATAATTCACATGAACTTTGTTCAATTGAGACATAGAGTTCCCATGGTGCAAGTCGAGGACTTTCCTGAGGCCATGCAGCGCCAAGCCATTGGAGTAACACGGGCATGGGTTCATTTATTTCACCAGCTAGCTAGAGCCGTAGTGTTCTACCATAATCAACATCCTCCTCCCCCACATGCTTAGAGGTTGGGGTGTATTTTTTGTATGACCATGTAGTATATTTTGGTGGCTCGGAAGCCCCATTTTTGTATATGACACTTATGTATTATGACACCACAGTTTTGGACATATATGTTAATGAAAAATACCTATGATGATCAATTATTATTTTATTGACATGTGTAAATGTGTTTGTGAATGCTTTATCGTCTGTGAAACAAATTCCAATCTAGTACATAGTTAGCATATGAATCAACAACTTGATTAAAATTTATTGTAATATGGATGTATGTTATGCTCTCAAATTGTTGTTCAAGCAACCTGACATGCAAGAACCTTCATAACAAAGTTGGATCCCTAACATGATACAAGCCATTAAGCTGTGAGACCACTAACTGCGAATCAAGACATACCTCAAGAGAGTGAAGACCACGTGAAATGACATCACGCAATAACTGAATAACAGCACTATACTTTGCAACATTTTCGATGAAGGCCATAGAAAAATACCTCCTTAAGACAACACTTGAACCATAGGATTATAAATCACTCAAGCATCCAAAGATGAGTTTTGAGTGTGGCGGATAGCACCATCAGCGAATCCTACCTAAACCAAAGACCCTGTCGACATCTGCCACAACAAACGGAAGCTAGTCAACAAAATCAATCACCATAAGAAAACCAAAACTACTCTATGCAAATGTACAATAATATACAACAAATCAACCTCAACTGAGAATGATGCATAGTACTTTTTAAGATAGATTCCATTTCTAGGCTCTGCCAAGGTTCTTCCTTCATAATCAACTAACTCATAGGCATATTTCTGTAATACCCGCTTGACCACGTAAGGACCATGCCACATAGAGTTAAACTTTCCTGCCCCCAAGGTTTCCTTACTTTGGTCCCACAAAAGAACCAAGTCACCTTCACTAAACCTCATAGGACAGATAAACTTATTGTACTAGACCTTAACACGATGCTTAATAATATTAGGAGCCACTAAATCATCTCGATGCTGCTCATCAAGATGCTCTAAGTTGACCAAACTATCTTCCAATGCGGAAGTCTCTGGTAAAACCTCCACTGATAGCTTCAAAGAAGGGATTTCTCACTCAACCAGTAATACCAAATCCACCCCATTCACAATTTGATATGGAGAAAAACTAGTGGTAGTCTTAACCACGGTTTGATAAACCCACAAAGAAGGATATAACATGATATGCCAATTGGTTTTGCTTTGTGCAATGGTTTGTTGGAGAATGGACTTAAGTGACTTGTTCACTGCTTCAACCTATCCATTCTCTTGAGGATAGTAAGAAGAGGAATGCTCTTTCTTTTAACCTAACTTCAAAGACAACTCTTCCATCATCTTGTTCTGAAAGCATCTACCATGGTCAATGACAAGCTCCCTCGAGATACTGAACCGGGTGATAATCCAGTTGAATACAAAATGCACGACTATCTCACCATAGGATTTAATTATGGGAATAGCCTCTGCTCATTTCGTGAAATAGTCAACAACCACAATAATTTGATGGTGCCCCCTAGCCAAAGCTGGGTTGCAATCCATAAAATCAGCCCCCACTTGGTGAAGGGACCGACGGTGATAATCGAATGCAAAGGGGTAGGATGTAATCGCATGTTCCATGCAAGCAAGGGTGGCACCGCTTGACCACATTAACACAATATTTGAATATGGACAGCCAAAAATATCCCATTCTCAAAATATTTTGAGCTATAGAAAGCCCGGATAAATGACCACCACATGCCCCTCCTTGGAAATCATTCAGCACAACCTCATCCTCCTTATGATTTAAGCAACAACTCAAAATGGAATCAACCCCATGACGATACAAAGTGTTATCCACAATGAGGTAATTATTTGCTACATGACGTAGTCGTCAACGCTCATCTCGTGAGAGGTGAGAAGGAACCTTCAAGGTTTGCAAGTAGACAATAATGTCCCCATACCATGGGTCCATAGTCGAAATGAGAAAAATGTGCTCATCAATGAAAGAGTCCTCATGAACCTCTCCTTCATCCAAACTTGGAAAATCATATATAAGCTCAAGAAAAATCAATTACTTCTTCAACTTCACCGAAACAAACTTGAGGTCAAATTCTTGCAATATCACAATCCACTTATTATATTTTCCCCCTATCATCCTTCTAGTGATGAGGAACTTAAATGGATTAATGTGAGCTATAACAAAAGTCTGGCGAAGAAGGATATAATTCCTCAAGCACTGAACTGCATGGATGGTAGCTAAGGCCAACTTCTCAACATGGGTATAACAAAGCTCTGCATCAACAAGGTTTTGGATAAGATAACAGATGACATTCTCATGAAGATCCTCATCCTATTGAACAAATATCATACCAATCATCTCTTGAGAAACAACCACATATATAAAAAAGTCACGGCTATAGTCAGGTGGACTAAGCATGGAGGCTGATGCCAAGGCTCCCTTCAAAGCATCGAAAGATTTCTGGGCTAGGTCATCCCAGATAAATGGAGTGTCTTTATTCAACAAACGCATGAAGCCTTTAGTCAAACTGGAAAAATTGACCACAAATATTCGCAAGTTCTCCATATCTTGCAAACACTGAATATGTCTAATGTTACGTGGGGGAGACAATTGAAGTATTTCCTCAACCTTCAAAGGATCGACCCTTATACCCTCCTTGGAAATAATGAACCCTAGTAAGCGACCAACCTTCATGCAAAACATGCACTTATGAGAATTCAAACAAATTTGATAATGGTGACATCTTTCGAATACCAAATGCAAATGATAAGGATGACGCACCCTCATACGAGAGTGAGCAACTAAGTCATCCAAATACACTTCAATAATACTTTTAAGATCATGAAAGGCGAAGGTCATATCCCATTGAAATGTTGATCTGGAATTTTTAAGGCCAAAGGGAATCTTTCTATATGAAAAAGTACCCCAAGGACAAATGAAAGAAGTATTGTGATGGTCCTCGGGTATAATATGAATATGATTATATACAAAAAATCCATCCATAAAGGAGAAAACTTTTCTCCCCGCACACTCATCGAAAACCTGATCAATAAATGGTGTGGGGAAGTTATCCCTAGGACAGCCATGATTCAAATCTCTAAAATCAGTGCATACACAGATCGTAGCCTAGTTCTTATCCACTATAATAGGGTTTGACCCCCATTCTATCAAGGGAATGGGATAGGTGAAGCCAGTTGTTAGCACCATTTTAGTTTTTCTGCAGTAAGCCTCATTGCCTGAAAATTCTAAGTTTGTCTTGATGATCAAATGGTTTTCATACTTTCCTCATTAAAACAATTTATCAAAATTCCAAGGTGGTGAGAAGAAAGAGGTTAAAGAGTTTTGGGTAAAAGAAAGAGAATTATATATGAATCAAAGTTTTATAAAGGTGACTTAAAAGTTTAAGTTATAAAGGAAAGAGTTTGTATTTTTATAAAAACAAAATTTGTTTTTATAAAAATATTGAACACATATTTTTATATAAAATTATTGGCCTAAATCCCATCTCCAAGAACCAGGTCATATCACATGGGGTCCACGCACTCAAATCAAATTCCAAGCACCAACCTCTCAAGGAGCACTACATTGTTTTGTTCCTTGCTATACATTAAAACTACTAAAGTATATAAAGGTCAAAATGAATACACCCCTTTTGCGTGTGGAATAACGGCATATTATGAGAAATAGAAAAAAGAAAAAGAAAAAAAATCATGGATTAACGAGAATGCTATGTAATTTTTGGGTTGAATATTGCTTGTATATAAATGAGCCAATTGTAATAGCAATTGCATATGGTTTGGATAAAAAAATCCATTTATCTTTCAACTCATCAAGTGCTATGCAACATAATTTGGAGGAGGTCGGTTTTTTTTTTTTTGCAGCATTGCGGCAATTGTTGGATAACGCATGGAAAATACATCTCGAGTGCTGTACATTCAAGATTCTAACTACAGCGTTACAGAAATCAGAAGTGATGCAACCATCAGAGACTGTTCCATTCATATGCCTGACTATTATTTCAAATAAATTTCTTATTAAAATTCACGCAGAAGCACAATGGATCAACGGCATAGATCAAGGCCCAAAATCATCCAACGGTTCACATTTATTTCGCTGCAGGAACAAGCACGGGTTAATTAAAATTTCAAAATTGTGAAATGATGTTAAACAATGGATGGCATGGACGGTCAAACTAGCAGGTGGAAGAGATCTATGTCTCAGGTCAATTTCGCGATGTGAAGTTACAAGAAAAAATTAAATTTTAAAATACACGAAATTTTATAATACGTGCAGGTTAAAAACATGTCAAGCCTTTGTTAGCTTGCAAATTAAATCAATGACTAAATAAAATTTTGCTAGTAAAAAAGGAACAGGTTTAATGGTGGAAAATCATTGCGAAATTCTTATGCTATGGTTGAAATTGAAAGATAAGTGTAGCCATATCCACGATTCGTGAAGTAAATTAGAAATAAAATTCAATTCCATTGGAACAAAGTTTTGGGTAATTAAGGTAGATAAAGCCGATTTTAATTCAAATATCAACAAGCACTTGGGCGGGTTTTTATTAAAAATGGTTATTTTGGGTCATTAGTTTCAGTCAATTGTTCCTGCCAAAACGAGAATTATTTTCATAAAATGAGATAGGTTTGTCTTTATGACAAACTCATATCCAATAACCTATCTCAGTTTTTACCCAGGTGCTGTGGATTGAGAGAACCGAAGTCATCTTCAGAGAGCAAATTTCCATATTTTTAAAGGACCGTTTTAGTCAGTTATTTCAATCAATTATTTCTGGAAAACGAGAAAGAATTTTCCAAAATTGAATGAGGTATCTATTAAGAATAGGATCGTGTTCAATCACCTCTCTCATTTTTTTACCCAGATCTTATGGGTTAGGAGAAACAAAATTATTTTTACACGCTATGTTTTAGGGTTTCCAAGGGACTGTTTTAGACATCACATTCAAAGAATTGTTTCAGCCAAATGGAGTTGAATTTCAGGAAACAGAGAGAGGTTTTTCTTCATAACATGCCTATATAAAAAAAAACCTCCTTAATATTTTAGAAAAGTATCATAGGTTGGGAGAATTTAAAATATATTAACAAGGTATTTTTCCATAAATTTACAGGTTTACTGTCTAAGTCATCAGTTTCAAAATCAGATCCTGAGGAGCTGGAGCTGAATCATAGGAAAATAAGACATGGGTTTTATTGGGAAGATGGAAAATTACAAAAACCTCTTTCAAGTTTTTCACATCTATCACCATTTGGGATATGCAGGAGGGTATTTAAGCCTATTTTTCTAGTAGTACGCATTTTATTTTTGTCTTATGTGAGTCATGGTGTGTAGGCCACGTCCGAAGTTTGTTAGAAGATGTTCTCTAGTTTGTAATAAATTTTGATTTCCGAATGTCGGTTTGGGAAGTCCAAAATACTATAAATTTATCTCCTGAAGAAGGAGAAAGGGTTGAAACCATTGTAATCTTGTTGTGTGTGTTTTTCAAGAGAATTTTAGTATAATTGTACAGCCGAAGTCAGCGTTTTCATACAGGGATTCATGTGTTGTTCACACTTATAGCATATTATTTCCTTTCTTATGTGAATTTTTTTCCATTTTATCTCTCTTGTTTTGTTTTGTTTCATATCTGATACTTAGGGTATAACAGCTCAAAATTCATACTTGCTATGCTTCATCTGTTGTTTCGGGTATTCACCAAAGTTTTCTTCTAAAGTTGATATAGAATTCATTTTTTATAATGCTCTGTGTTGATGGTCTATTCATGTTCCTCCTTTCCACCATAAAATTATGAAATGAATGTGATCAAGTGGCTATCTTGCCCCTATGTTGAAATTGCTTGAATTAAGTTCTAATTATTCCTATTGTATATCTTGACTCCATCGCCCAATGGTGTTGTGTTTTGTTTCAACCAATTTTACAAACAATTTATAGTTTCATTTGTATATATATATATCTGGCATTGTTGACATTTGGTGAGAGATCCCTCTCGGAATAGCAGAAGGCCAGTTCTCTCTTCTAAAGTGGTTATACCGTTAGCTAGGAGCGAGCCTTCCGCAACCTTTGGTTCGATTCCAATGCTAACAAACGGGCACCATTTCCGGGGAGGAGATTGAAGATCACCCTTGGGAAGAATGGCAAATATTCAAAGGATAAAGATTTTCTATGGGCAAACAGAGATTCTTACATGTGAAAAACCTTGTATGATTTTCCCTAGTGACTCCACTAAAATATTCTGGAAGGTGACTCCACTGGGGAGACCGGTCATCATAAAGACAAATATGGGGAGAGGTTTCAAATATTCTCAGGATTTGAACGAAGGGTTTAGATCTAACTGTTGATGGTGAACAATGGTCAAACATAAAGAAGGTCATGTCTCTTTTCACCTAGCAACTCCATTTGCAAAGGATCCATTCTTCATAATGTTCTATGGCAGCTCCACTATCAAATGAGGTTGCAAAGTTTGAGGAGCTTATTCGGTTTCTCCACCATAAAGATGACTTCTCGGGCTACAAGGTATGCTCCTATGAATCTTGCTACCATTCCTGGTTATCCCAATAAAATACCTCTGGTAGATTGGCAAACATATCTTCCAAGATTCAATGATGAAAAGGGTGATGATGCTGCCATTCATTTATTTAGATTTCATAAGCATATACATAAGATGGGAGTGGGATGGCATGAAGAGTCTCTAATGAAACTGTTCATGTTTAGTTTAGAAGGATATGCAAGGTCTTGGTATGAGGGATTGCCAGTAGGAATTTTATCCTCCCTTAAATACTTTCATATAATATTTCATGAACATTTCAAAAGGCATTATCCTTATTTGTTGTTACTTCAAGATTGTTGCACACACGATAGAGAGTTCATTGAAAATGTGAAAGATGAGTGTGGTGATGATCAGTATTTGGATGAAGAGGTTTTAGATATCTTACATGAATATTCAGCTCAAAAAGAAAGACAAACCAACTGCCATGATATTCAAGAAAATTCCCAGCAGTCAGTATTGTCTTCCTTGACTAAAGTCGACATAGACCAAAGCTCTGTTTCAACCAGTTATATCTCTCTTCCTGAAACTAATGATGATTTGCAGCATTCTTGTCATTCTATGTGTGACCAAGAGAGAGGTTGGGACTGCCAATCAAATCCTTCCTCACATTATTCAACTTCCAAATTTTTGTTACAAGAAGAGGCCTCCCCTTCCCAATCAGAAAATTCCTTTTCGCAACAGCAATCTCTTGAAAGTTAAAATGCTTGTCTGATTGATTACATAGAAGATGATAATTCTGAAAAATCTTAGTCTTGTGATCCCTCCACATGTTCATTTTCTAAAAATGCAAGTAAAGAGAAATCAGATTTTGAAATAGTGGTTGAAGGAAGACTTCTGCATGTAGATCAAATTCATATTACACCTAAAGATTTACATGAATATATAAAGCTCTCTTTGCTTGACGAAGATGATCAGCCTAGTGATTTGAAAGGAGATGGGTGTACTGATTTGTTTTCTAAAGAATGCAATCAGCCTGTCATAATTTCTGTTAGTGGAGAAAATTTCATTGCAATCCAAGATCAAAAGTATGAAAACATAGTGGAAACTAGACATGTTGAAGATCACAAACAGAAATTTGATATTGTAGATGAATGTATAAATTTCCTTGGAATGGATGATGAGCGAGGAGGACAGTTATTCAATCAATCCCATCCTTTAGAAAAAACAACAGTATGCAATGAAGAATTGAATAACGAAGAAGAAGATGGGGGTTCTCAAATGGATATTTCTTTTCGTTTTTCAAATTCAGAAATTTTTTGTCAAGAAGAAATCTATTTGCTCGATCCTATTGAAGAAATGAATGATGTTTCTGCTGAAGCATATAAAGAATATGAAGTTTTAAAATCAGAAATTTTAGATGAAGTTGTGGACGTCTCACCTAGAAATTGTCACGTGTTTTCCTTGCATAGTTCTTTTGAAGATCAATTTGACAGCATACAAGGGAATTTACAATTGGGACAGCCTTCTCATGGTAAGCAAATGACATAATTTTTTGAAGGCTGTCATTTTTTTTATGATCTAGTGGCAGAGTACATGGAGAATATTAGCAGCGATAATGGATGGTTATATCTCTACTGTAAAAATTAATTTCTTTATTATAACTTTGTGCCATTAGGTCCTTCAGTTCTATTTTTTATCAAGCATGAAGAGGAAGTTGGTTTATGGGATCATTTTCTTGAGTGGCTTCATTGGAAGTCAGAAGTCACTTGATTGATCATTGATGCTTAGTAAGTAGGGTAGGTAAGTAAAGATGAATAAGCTTGACATGGCGAGCATTCCATTCAGCAGTTTTTAGTTCATTTTCAATTTCAGTTTTAAAGTTCAGATGTGCAGTTACAGTTGTCTTAAGTTTTTAGAAGGTGGATAGGTGACAGGTTACAGGTTCAAAGAGTGAGATATGTTTGTAGAATGGTTTCAGTTGATGGTTCAATTCAAAACAGGTAGAGGATTTCAGAAAATTTTGGGAGCTACCCAATGGATTCGGCACTTGGTCTACAGGGGTTCTTTGCTACCTCGCTAGGAGGATAGCATCCCTCATGGAGCCAGCTGTTAGCACCATTTTAGTTTTTCTACAGTTAGCCTCATTTCTTGAAAATTCTAAATCTCCAAGAACCAGGTCATATCACATGGGGTCCAGACACTCAAATCAAATTCCAAGCACCGACCTCTCAAGGAGCACTACATTGTTTTGTTCCTTCCTATACATTAAAACTGTTGAAGTATATAAAGGTCAAAATGAATACATCCCTTTTCCATGTGGGATAAAGGCATATTATGAGAAATAGAAAAAAAAAACATGGATTAACGAGAATGCTATGTAATTGTTGGGTTGAATATTGCTTGTATATAAATGAGCCAATTGTAATGGCAATTGCATATGGTTTGGATAAAAAATTCCATGTATCTTTCAACTCATCAAGTGCTATGCAACATAATTTGGAGGAGGTCATTTTTTTTTTTTTGCAACATTGCGGCAATTATTGGATAACGCATGGAAAATACATTTGGAGTGCTATACATTCAAGATTCTAACTACAGTGTGACAGAAATCAAAAGTGATGTAGCCATCAGAGATTGTTCCATTCATATGCCTGAGAATTATTTCAAAGAAATTTCTTATTAAAATTCACGCAGAAGCATAATGGATCAATGGCACAAATCAAGGCCCAAAATCATCCAAAGGTTCACATTTATTTTGCCACAGGAACAAGCACGGGTTAATTAAAATTTCAGAATTGTGAGATGATGTTAAACAATGGATGGGATGGACAGTCAAACCAGCAAGTGGAAGAGATCTACAGCTCAGGTCAATTTTGCGATGTGAAGTTGCAAGAAAAAAATTAAATTTTCAAATCCAGGAAATTTTATAATACGTTAAGCCTTCGTTACCTTGCAAATTAAATCAATGACTAAATAAAATTTCGCTAGTAAAAAAGGACCAGGTTTAATGGTGGAAAAACATTATGAAATTCTTATGCTATGGTTGAAATTGAAAGATAAGTGTAGCCATATCCATGGTTAATGAATTAAATTAGAAATCAAATTCAATTCCAATGGAACAAAGTGCTGGATAATTAAGATAGATAATGCCAATTTCAATTCAAATATCAACAAGTAGTTTGGCGGGTTTTTATTAAAAATGGTTGGTTTGGGTCATTAGATTCAGTCAATTTTTTATGCCAAAAAGAGACGTATTTTGTGAAACTGAGATAGGTTTGTCTTTATGACATAATCATCTCCAATAACCTATCTCATTTTTTACCCAAGTTCTGTGGATTGAGAGAACCGAATTCATCTTCAGAGAGCAAATTTCCAGATTTTTAAATGACTGTTTTAGTCAGTTATTTCAATCAATTGTTTCTGGAAAACCAGAAAGAATTTTCAAAAATTGAATGATATTTATTTTAATAATGGTATCATTTTCAATAACCTCTCTCAGTTTTTACCCAGGTCTTATGGGTTAGGAGAAACAAAGTGATTTTTACAGGCTATGTTTTAGGGTTTCCAAAGGACTGTTTCAGACATCACATTCAAAGAATAGTTTCAGCCAACTGGAGTTGCATTTCATGAAAATGAGAGAGGTTTTTCTTCACCACATTCCATAATACAAACACCTCCTTCATATTTTACACAGGTATCACAGGTTGGGAAAATTGAAAATATCTTCACAGGGTATTTTCCATAAATTTACAGGTTTACTGTCTAAGTCATCAGTTTCAAAAGCATATCCTGAGAGGATGGAGATGAATAAAAGGAAAATAAGACATGGGTTGTTTTTGGAAGATGGAAAATTACAAAAACCTCTTTCGGTTTTTTCACAATGGTCACCATCGGGGATATGCAGGAGGAGCTTTAAGCCTATTTTTCTAGTCCGCGTTTTATTTTTGTCTTATGTGAATCATGGTGTGTAGGCCATGTCCGAAGTTTGTTAGAAGATGTTATCCAGTTTGTAACAAATTTTGATTCCCCAATGTTGTTTTAGGAAGTCCAAAATACTATAAATTTACCTCCTAAAGAAGGAGAAAGGGTTGAAACCATTGTAATCTTGTTGTGTGTGTTTTTCAAGAGAATTTTAATATAATTACAGAGCCGAAGTCGACGTTTTCATACAAGGATTCATGTGTCATTCGCACTTACAGTATGTTATTTCCTTTCTTTTGTGAATGTTTTTCCAATTTATCTCTCCCATTTTGTTTTCTTTCATAACTGAGACTTAAGGTATAATAGCTCAGAATTCATACTTGCTATGCTCCGTCTATTGTTTAAGGTGTTCACCAAAGTTTTCTTCTAAAGTTGATACAGAATTCATTTTTTATAATGCTCTGTGTTGATGGTCTATTCATGTTCCTCCTTTCCACCAGACAATTATGAATCGACTGTGATCGAGTGGCTACCTGGCCCCTATGTTGAAATCGCTTGAATTAAGTTCTGATTATTCCTATTGTATATCTTGACTCCATCGCCCAATGGTGTTGTGTTTTGTTTCAACCAATTTTACAAACAATTTATAGTTTCATTTGGATATATATCTGGCATTGTTGACATTTGGTGAGAGATCTCTCTCGGAAGAGCAGAAGGCCAGTTCTCTCTTCGAAAGTGGTTCTGTTGTTACCTGGGAGCGAGCCTTCCACAACCTTTGGTTCGATTCCAGTGCTAACACCAGCTTTGAGTAACTTCTCTATATTTGCCTTAATAGCGGGTGCTTTCCTAGGATTCATTGCACGCAATCCTTTTCGAACAGTTTTAACATATGGATAGGTTTGGATTTCATGTTCGACAATGCGAGGGTAATTTCTCAGAATTTCCTCATATGAATAAGTGAACACATCTTGAAATTCTTTAAAAATATCGGTGTATTCTCTAATCTCATCAAGGGAACAATCCACCCCAATGTACATGTTTTCAATATTTCCAGGTACACAAGAAATATTGATAGGTATAGTTGGTGACAAGTTAGACATGTTCCCTTAACAATACTTGCTAGGAGATTTTAATGGGACCATGGGCCTAGCAATTTTTTGGCTAAAGATCGCCTTATAGTCATCACACTCAATATCATCAAGCTTATGGAGAAAATAATATCTATGGTGCAACTCTCCTCAAGGTTGTTCTAAAACAGACATAGCCTCAAGAATAGCCTCGTCCGATGGAAAGATGTCATCGAGAAAATAATATATATGGTGCAACTCTCCTCAAGCTTATGGAGAAAATAATATCTATGGTGCAACTCTATTCAAGGTTGTTCTAAACCAGACATAGCCTCGAGAATAGCCTCGTCCGATGGAAAGATGTCATCGATAAAATCATGTGAGTGATATGAAGCCACTGCCCAAGAAGGGAGTGCATAAGATTCCTCTTTCTCAATCTACAAAGAGGAAGGACTAGACTCTACAACCGAATCAAGATTAGCTTGATAAGCCACCATAAATTTAGACAATGACATGTCCATCTCGGTAGGTATAGAATCACTCGAACAACTTGGAGAAGGAAGAGTCCAAGGATCCTCCATATGTGAGGTGTGAAAAGGAATCAAACTCAATGACGTTGAATCCTTACCAAGACTAGAAACAATCATAAGAACAGGTGTGACACAACTAAAAGTTCCCATTAACGAAGGATACATGCCCACCCCAACATTCTCGATTGTTGGATGAGAATGATCAATAACCGGGACAGAATCTCTCGATGATGCTTTCGAACTAGAATTATCAAAGGATCTTTGATCGATTGTCACAATATTCCCATCTAAAGGGAAAAAAATGGAACAGTGACGATGCAACCGCTTGTATGTTATAAATCTAGCTTCTACCCAATAAAAGATTATAGTCAAGGGGTACATCAATCACCTAGACCTCAATTGTAATGGTATTCCCTCCCAATTGGACCTCAAGGGAAGCAAGAATGTCATGCATCTGAAATTATCTTCCATCAAAATAAATTAACGTGGCACCCGACTTAGACAATGTAGGAGAACCCAACCCCTTCCAACATGACAAAGACATCACGAAAGCTGCAGCACCTTCATCAATCACTATGTGCTCGATGGTGTTGTTTAGACACTCTACATGAACCAAAAGGGAAACATAGTAAGGTAGGAGAGGATGGAATCCATGAGTTTCAAATTTGATCACCAAACGAGAGCTTCCATCAGTCACCCCAAGAGCAGAAAACAAGGCTTTCCTTTGTGGAGGACAAGTCTAAAGAACTTCTAAAGTAGAAATCGCACAAGGAGTCTGTCACAAATCCATGACAATAGAATAGTTCTAGGTGGCTCAAGAATTAGGATTGTGCCCTGAATGCTTTAAGACTCCCTTAGGAATGTGAGGTGGAGCTTCAAGATTATCACTAGATTTTTCAATACGCAAAGGGCTCTCAGGTGGAGCAGGTTCTTTCCCTAGGTCTGGTTGTGACGTACCATAATCCTCAGAACATGTAACAACATTTTTGGCAGACATCATACTAATGCAACCATGGCCACTAATGATGTGCGGCAGTTTTGGAGTCCCACCAGAAGCACTACCAAGATCCACGGTCCTTGATTTCATATTATGATTTTGTAGTAAAGTATTTGTCAACACAGTTGGGCTATGTGCGATGAACTTCAAGGCATCTTCTATCCAAGGGAACAAGTGAGTGAGGTGATCATCGCCACAAAGATTACAAGGAAATTTGACCTTACGCTTAGGTTTCTTGTCCCCCCCAGAACTATTGTTGTTCTTGTTGTTATTATCATTTTCATTCCTATTCCCAGCCTTTCGGTTGTTTTTACCTTTCTTTTTATTTCATCCGGGTTTCTTCTTAACTTTCTGATTTGATGATTGCACTGAAAGTACATCTGTTGTTTGGGTAGGATGAGACGAAGATGTAGCTTGTCCCAATGCAGGTTGGTTAATAGAAAAGTTATTCATTTGGTTTGTAACCGAGCTTGTAGGCTTAGCACTTGCAGAGCCAACAATGCCATCGGCATGTGGCCCAAGTTTAAACTTCAAGTCAAATTTAGATCAGGTGCGTTCTGTATGATCTCATACAAGATCCCAGACTAAGCATAAATAAAATCCAATTGCTAAGCTCTAAAGATAGCTTATTCCTCATTTTGCACTCTGGATGTGGAAACATCCTTCACTATGTAAGGAAATAAAGACTCAAGGAACCATTCCAAAAGGAAATCTAGTGGTATGAATGCCTTAATCAATCTCTTCCGTCTACGCCACTCTTGAATGTGATCGAAGATATGGGTGGCTTTGTCTTATCAAAATGTCGACAAGAGTTCAGTATTGACATCGTAACGTATAGGTAACTGAAAGTGTTTAGGAAGGTCATAGCTAAGTCATTAAACGATGTATAACCCCCCCAGGAAACTCTATGTACCACTTCGTTGCAAGCCCTATAAGACTGCTTTGAAATAGCCTTAAACAAACCGAATTGTGATTCAAGGAGTTTGAAGAGCACCAAAGGTTGAATGTCGTGATGTGTTCACCAGGATATTTACCATTCTTACCTTCTAAATTTGGAATGTATGAAGGAATCTTGGCGGGAACGATCGACCATGTCGGGTCATGAGACACGGGATCAATTTTCAATCACGACAAGTCAGGAATATTCAACATTGCAAGGAAAGGGAGCCTACACTGAGCCATTTGGTTCCATACTCCCTAATAAGGCTGGTTCACATAGGTTTGATTTCTATAGACACCATGGCCTTGGCCAGTGGGATAGTAACCTCCTCCCATTTGACCCATGTAGGGTTGCATATTGTAGCTTGGAGTACATTGAGGATGGGATGTTACGAAGCCATAGTTAGGAGACTAGTAAATGGGTTAATACCTGGACCCATAAGGTGTATAAGTTTGTCCATAAGACGCTCCATAGGATGGTCCATAAGCTGGTTCATAATACTTTCCATAAGATGGCACATACCTGGTTGACACATAAGGAGGCACATGGCCTTGTGACACTACAATGTGAGAAGACGCAGAATGAACATGACTAATGGTAGAAATCCGGCCCGAAGGACCATGTGATTTAGGAGGAGGATGTGTCGTCAAAAATAAATTTGAAGGAACTAGTGTTGAAGAGGTTGGAATATGGGAAGGGATGTAACTTTTTCCCCCAACATTCACATGTCTAGGATTAATCCCCTAAATGGGAATGACAGTGCTAGGCATAGGATGCGTGTGTGAAGGTCCTCCCACCGCAAGGATGGAAGGTGCAATATGAATAGTACTACCAAACCTATCTACTTGGAAAGGAATGGAAGTGCCCCTAGGAACAACACCAGGTTCAACACCTGATCCGACATTTGGTATCGGACCGGTCTTGGGAAGGTATGGTATGCCATACCTAATTGTACTAGTTCTACTAGGTGCATGGTGAGTCTCACCGCATGGACTATGTGACCAATACCGTCGGTTTGCATTCTTGTAGCCCATAAATTGTGATGGATAGTCAGGTGAGGTCGCAACCACTCAAGGGGAAGACCCTGCCAGAGTCCTATATGTGGTCGAAGTTTCAACCTCCCAAACAAGAGGTGGATAATGAGGGCTCTCTAAGATCTCAGGATCATGGTGACTCATGGTGAGATCAATGTGTGAATCAAAGTGAGAAGTAGTTTGCCTGAACTATCTAGTTCTCTCTCCCAAAGGAGGAGGAGACATAGAAGGAGGAATTCCTGCTAAATGATGAGAATAGTGGAGTGTCGCACCCAGATCCACTATGACTCAACAAAATAAAAAGACTCAATCTATCTACACAGCCCTAAGAAATCTAGCATACATAGAGCACACTCCTAACAAAATCTACAGCCAAAAAACAAGCAAAATAAGGGGAGTATATGTGAGCTCCCGAATATAGTAGGTATGCCTCACCTAAGAGAGGCCTGAGACTCCCATACACTACAAGCAGAGGTTTGTAACCAGTTATAGTGTCCCTCGACTTCAACGCACAAAGCGACTATGTTTTCCAACCCCTACCTGCCAAACCACCTACATAATAACATCTGCAAGTACTCCCTATGATACCTAGGTAAGGAAACTAAGGTCACCCAAATATAATCAATGCTCAGGTGGACCGTCGCAGGTAGGATCGATCGTATGGGCAGGGTAGCAAAGCCCAAAGCTTGAAAGCACTAACTGATACCTCAATATCCCCCATATACGATTGCGATCTTGGAAATATCTCTGGCGCTCACAAAAAGTGACCAAGGGCTATCCCAATCACAATCGTCTGTGCTGGCTCGTGCTTGAATCCTGTGTAAGAGGAGCTTCCTGAGAAACACTAATTATACCAAGGATTTCTCACTCTCACATGGACACACACCTAATTATTTGTTTATAGTAGTCTTGGATAATTGACTCACAATGAACTATTCCAAGACTCTAAATCATAATCTTGTTGGTGAACCCTCTAAAAGTAAAAGGTGTATTTAGTTTTAATTAAGCATTGATTTTAATGGTTGTAATTACTCAAATGGAAATGGCCATGCAACTAATGATATTGAGACTTGACAGTGAAATAAATGTCCACACCTAACAAAGAATTCCAAGTGGAATTTTGTAGAATGAAAGACAGGATATACCACTACGTGAGATGAAATTTATTTCCTTCAAATGAGAATGCAATCATTCCTACATGAACACCTGACTATAAGTCAATAAGAAAAACCTAATGCAAGTACCATGCGAGTGCAAAAATGCAAAGATACATAAGTATGAAAAAGCAAAATACGAAGAGAAACCTCCTATGGCTTTGGGGTACTGCAACAGATAGTATGACACCAGAAATCAATCTTTCCCAATATACAAGAGAAGTAAGCAAATATAACACTAAGGGATATATAATTGTACCTTATTCCAGACGGTTGAAGTAGATCCCCATTCATATTTTCTAATGCAATTGCAATTATAGTTTGCTCTCAAAAACAACAAACAAATCAAGCATGATATATATAAATGTGTTAGAGCTACTCTAGCATATATAATCAATCATGTATAAGAAATTAAATACATTCATGGATTCAATATTCATATTCAAAATGCACATGAATTGGAAAGGAAAAGATATTTATATTAGTAAATCAGAGATACAATAGTGACAAACTCTATCGGAACTTATGTGAACCGAAGACACCGATTCCTCCACTTGGGCCTCCACCACTTTAGTCCTCTATCTCTAGAGAGAAAGCTCACAGAGCAAAGGAAATCTTGGGAAGAACACTATGTTCTCCAAGGGACAAAAATATCCATACTCAAGTATAAACAAAACTGAGGAAACAATGGACTATAGTTTCCTTACTCTTCAATTTCTCTTCCTTCAATGTATCCAAGGGGTTCCTTATATATCACTCCAAAGAGGTAATGGAGGGTTGAATCCAAGCATTCTCAAGGCATTTGGAAGGTTAAGATTCAAGTTATTCGGACTCATATGAGGAAAACTCCAAAAATATTTTTTCGTTTTGCACACATCCCAATGTACATGGGTTTGAGGTCAAAATTTGTGTATAGACGCAAGTATTGCTTTAAAAGTCGTGTATAGGTATAAACATACAATTTTTGGGGATGATATTGAAGCATCAAAGTATAATATAAGTCCATGGGGTCCAAATATTTTGTAGAGGGATGGGGAAGGCCACAAATGTGTGATCAACGAGGTGTGGTAAAATCAGTTATAAGAGTTTGAATATAGACAAACAAGATCACAAGCATATATTAAAGATCAAGAGATGAGGGATGTCACCTCGTTCTGAAGGTCAATCCTAGCTTGGTATCTTTTCTCTAATGCTCTATAGATCCCAATCTCCAACACTTACAAGAAATAAAATAACCTTCCTCAAAGAACCTTCAATTGTTATAAGATATGAGACATGAGCATATATAAAGATTGCAATTCCAATCAAAGAACACTCTAGATCAATACCAAAAAATAATTGATGTATGCATTACACATTGATGGAAGGAAAATACATTTTTATTGATAGAGTTTTTGGAAACATTACATATCCTCTGCCTGATCAAGCTTCTCTGAGAACCTATATTAGAGTCCTCTTGCTCCTCTCCTCAATGGAAATTCTTCAGCATGACTTTTCCTCCAAAGTTGGTCCTATCTCCTCTATCCATTCCCCTTATTTTATAGTTGTTTGGGAGGTAGGATTTAAAGTCTAGGATAGTTGCGGAAGTTAGGGAGGTTTCCAAATCGACCCCAACTTCCCTTTGATTAGTTATATTTTATTTTTAACAAATATTAATGAAATACACGGGTTGTAATAGGGAAACTCATGAATGATACATGAGTTTCCTTGAGGAAACTCTCATATTCCATATTTGAGATCAAATCACAGGTTGCTTGTGGGAAACTCGCATATGGTACATAGGTTGTTTGTAGGAAACTCGTGTATGGTACACATATTGTTATAAGGAAAATTGTGTATTCAAGGTGAGTTCACATGCAAAGATGGATGAAACTAGAGATAACGGTATGTATCAAGGGTCCAATCCTCTTATAAATTTAGGGATATTTCTACCCATAATGTCCTTTTGTGTCATGACAAATTTGGTGTCATTACTCAAACGGAGCAGTGCCATTTCGAGGTATAACACCACCATGTGGATCTATTCTTACAGGTAAATAGATTAGATGAAAAAACTTACAAAAGATAAGCACACTTAGTTTCTAAATACCTTCACCTAAATTCAACAGTTAGAATCTCAATATGTTACATAATTTTTTAGGCGTAATTTCCAGTCGTTGTGATGAATCACTCTTTCGACATGTTTACAAATATATATTTCACAAACATAATGTTGTAAATAATGTTTTAGAGGAATAATAGAAATGAACTCTCCATAAACTTGAATTTTAAAATTGTTATCAAGTCATTTTGCATGGATTCATAATGGCATTCATCCTCTAACTACAAATGCCTCAGTAGGTGTAATGTCCCCGGTTTCGACCCCGTTTGCATGATGTATATATTGTAATTAATCATGGTGAGGAGCTCAAGGCAAAAGCCCCACCATCGATTTTGTTGTCTATGTTTCGGCAATAGGGATAATTTCCGATGGTATGCTTTGCTATAACGTACATTATAATTTGGCATCATGTAAACACGCACATCAATTAAAATAAACCACAACCAGCTACGGCAGTGCAACGTTGAATGAAAAGGGCATGATTTCCTAAGGATAAGGGGGGGGTGAAATATTTAACCTATGGGCCAATGGGGAAAAGCCAATGTCTATGAGAGGACCCATCAAAATGTCAACTGCCTTTCTTGTCTTTTTCATCAATCATTTATTCCTGCAAGAATGTGGTTGAGTTAGTTATTGCACGGAATGGGAAGAGTATGGGCAAAAATTCGAATTGGGCAGAGAACCATTTTTTGAAAAACGTGTTCTAACTTCCTTGGCAAGGAAAATGCCCAAAAATGTATGCCATTCTGCTATGCATCCACGTTTTCCATTTTTCTTCCATTCTCCTTCACGTTGGGGCTCCTGGGAGCAGTTGGAGTTTTTTTTTTCTTGTGTTTTCATTCCATGTTTTTGGTTGTTGGCTTCATTTTTCCCATGGATGGGAGGTCGTTTTTGTAGTGCTGGGGATTGGGCTATTTTCCTCACGTTTTTGGAGCTGCTGGTGCATTTTCCATTCACGTTTTTGGTAGCTTCATGTGTTTTTACCATGGCTGTGAAGGGCCATTCACGTTTTTGGCTGTCTCACCGACTATTGGTCTCAGGCACAGGCTATTTGGGATGTTTTTCCTTGCTGTGAGTCGTGCTCACTGTTTTTGCTTTGGGGCTGTTGTCTTCCCCACGTTTTTGTGTTAGTTGTGGTGTCCAAGTTCATTTGGGGCCACTGTGGAATGCCAATTTTTTGGCTCTGTTCTCCTCTGTCCATGCTGGGGGTTTGCTTACCCTTCGTTTGGGGCTGCGCATAGTTGCTGTCGTTTCCATTGTGAAATTGAGCTAATGTTGTTACCCTGGTTTGGGTGTTGTTGCTGAGTTGTCTTGGCCACGATAAGGCGAAGAACAACTCCGTATTGACCCGTGGACTTGTGCTATGCACACCTTCTGTTTGGGATTATCCCTGGTTTCCCTTGTGTCTTCACGGCGTTGTGAAGGGATTGTTTTGCTACTGGTATGCAGTGGATAGTCTTCGGACTGTGCTGGCTTGGCTTGTCTGTTGAAATCCTGTGAAACCCAGCTGTGTTGGTTTGCTGTTTTGTGCCCCCTTGGCTATGTGCAAGCCTGCAATTGTCCCCTTAGTCCTTGAGGAATCATGCCCAGCTCGGGGGTGGCAGCATGGCTGAGAGATTGATGAGCAAGCTGGCCTATGGTTGGGTGGAACGTTGCAGCGACGTAGCTGGCTGCGGGCAAGTTCTTAATCGAAATATAGGTGTTGATGTTACTTCACCTCTGCAATTTATATACTGTATTATGTGAAATGATGAACATGCTCAATGCTGGAAATGTTTATGTATGTTTGCTTCCGCTGTATGAATAAAGACTATGCATCTGTGTATGCTTGCAAGTTTTATTTTCAGCATTTGATTTCTGTCAATGTTCATGGGGCGATTTGCCCGGCTGTGTTGATGTTCGTCGTGGCCTCTTCGCCGGTTGAGGGACGGGGACGTGACAGTAGGACATTGTGATATTCTTTCATTGTATTCTACCATTGTATTTTATCAAATAAGTAAAGCTATTTTATAGAAAGAAAACATATATACCTTTTGATGTTGAGTTTCATATTTCCAACATGCAAAAATACCATACATTGGTTGGAGGTGACTATTGTTACACTAAAAAACACCCAAAAATATTATTTGATGTTAACTTGGGCCTAAAACAAGCTCAGAATAGGGTTTTCTTTACGCCCTTAGACATTATGGAATACAAGGAGGATTGTCTTCACTATGAAGGTAATATCATACCCCATCCTTGTGTGAAGGATTCCTTTGCATGCTCATTATGGAAGGGTAAATTATCCAAATAAATTTCACCAACACTAAAATTCCTTTCTCAACAAATAATTACTAGATTGACTCTATCATTTAATGATAATACTTCATAGTATTTTCAGTTTATGGTTTGGAATGTTGGAGGATATTCACATACTTTGGAACTATTATATATCAACCATAATGTCTTGTTAAATTAACTTTGTTTGTGATGACACAAAGAGATTAATCGATCCTCTTATGTTTTATAGGTTTTGAAATTTTGTAGACGGCATAACAATCCTTTATCTTACATACAAAGATCAGAACCAATAATATTAGCTAGGCATCATTGTTGACTTCTATTTCATCAAATTGGTCATATGTCATTTGTATTTTTTGCATCATATATTTATTTAGGTCTCTTAAGAAAAATAGGTTAGAGGGTCATAAGGATTGATCTCATTTCAATGAATCTCTCAACTCATGCTTAGAGTTTGAAAACCTTGGTCATGTGCTAATATATATCAATGTTCTTTCCTCTTATTTAATATTGTTTTCCTCGAGATAAATATAAGTATAAATTTATAGTGATTATGAAAACTTGGATAGAGGGAGTGGAGATATTATAAAGGTGATGCCAAGTTATGTGAAAAAAAATATTTCCTAATTGAACGAAATGGGTATTTATGAAGAGAATATATGAATTTATGAGCAAGATAAAAATAATCATGATAAATACTTCCATAAACATGCATAACATGAGTTAAAAATTGATAATAAATTTGAGGGTTAAGCAACAAATCCCCCAATAATTGAACAATTTTTGGAAGATCTCAAATTTGTGATGAAGGCTTTGTTGTCATTATGCAACCTTTCATTCATGTAGAAGTATCATATAAGGGATAACATGATTAATAAAATTGATTCAAAGACATGATTTACCACAGACACCGAGGACATCATTGGTACACCTTATATTTACAAACATAATCTCAACGGATTGAACCAGACTCCTTAAATATCCAAGGATTTTCATGGGATTAAATTTGATGTGAGAGGTATTATACATCTCATTAAGGATGTAGGTTGAAGTTGTTCAATATTCTTGCAAATATTTACTAAATAAATGATTGGAACAATACCTATATCAAAGGAATTAGGTTACTAAATTCTATCATCATAATCATTCCCTATGTAGGGCATGTGTGGTGCAATGGGGCCTTGTGTATGACTATATGAGCCCTAGAAAAAAATAGATGGCCACCATTTATTTAGTCGTTGCATGTGAATCTATGTAATCAATTCCAAGACTGCATGAATCACATAGATGGACACCATTTATTTAGTCATTGGGTGTGATATTCACATAATTTGGAACTAATATATATCAACCATAATGTCTTGCTAAAGTAACTTTTTTTATGACACAAAGAGCTTAATCGATCCTCTTATGTTTTATAGGTTTTAAAATTTTGTAGATAGCATAACAATCCTTTCTCTTACATACAAAGATTAGAACCAATAATATTAGCTAGGTGTTGGCCTACTTCTCAACACTCTCATGACCCAAATTCAACAACAACACTAAACCAACAAAACACCCAAAGACATTGGCCCGATAGAGCAAGCTCAGCCAGCAACACCTACGAGGCAGGCACAGTCTCACCTAAGATATCTTAATGTGTAACTTCCAGAACCATGTTTCCAGAGTTGGTGAGGGATTATAGTCCCTTGGAGAGAATCCAAGGCTCTCGATAGAGATGGAAGGATGGAGTCTTTCACTACTCGACAGAGGCGCAACAGTGCACCACAACCGGCGTGTGACATAACACTTCCCTTAACAACTAAAAATCTAGTGCAATAGTGCGACACAAGTGACTCCTTAATAGTAAATGACCATTATGTGACTTATATTATGACTTAATAGTGTTTAAACTTGAATTAATACACAATTCTCTAGTGATGCTTAGACGTCCAGTCATTCACTGCTTATCAGTATTGTGACATTCATTCAAACAATAACCATAAATAATGTGATTTAATAAAACATTCAACATTAACAGTTAAACATTCACCACAACATCCAATCATTCATTAACACAGGAAATAACGTGGAAACCCATCTAGGAAAAACCACCAAGGTTATCTTCATCTGGCATGAGAAATATAGGTAGCACCTTGTAGTCTATGACTTATAGACTATTTTAATATATGTATTTTGGCTCAAACTCTTCTTTCTCTCATTCTCTCTGGTTTATTCTTTTATCTATTCCTACTGATCCACACACAACCTGGATCGACTCTTCTACTCTACTATCTGTGCACTTAGCTGCAGACTGACTCTACACAATGGTCTGCACACTTAGCTGCAGATCCACGTCTCAAAAAACTTCTACTATTAGAATCCTATATGATTTCTTATAATACTTCTACTGGTACCAACTCTTAATGAAGCTAAATCATCGAACAATACTGAATCTAACCCTAATATAGAATGGGTTCCTATTATTTATAGGAATTACAAGACCGCGTAGGGTCAACTGAGTACAGCTCAATTATTACATTCAGAAGTAGCTACAAAATAGCTTCTATTATATTGATTACAAGCCATACTAGCCTCAAAAGTCATCCATTACATTGATCACGTCCATAACTAGCTGCATAAATGTCTTTCAGCCTGCTTGTATAGGTCGTAACTAGCCGTAAAAACCTGTCCTTTAGTCTTCTACCGACTCTGACTTCTGAAGTATTCTGACCTGCCACTTCTGAGTCTTAACTCTTTTACCTACCATGCTTCCACCAAATCTAGGTGCACTTTCCTCATCGCACCTTCCTCTGCTCTGCGCTCCCCTTCCATCCTTTACCTGATTTTATCCCATCGTGCGCTCGCTTTTCCACTTGCACTTGCGCTTTAGGTTCCCTCTTGTGCTATTTTCTTGGCCCAACACTAGGCATCATTCTTGACGGCTATTTCATCAAATTGTTCATATGTCATTTGGATTTTTTTCATCATATATGTATTTAGGTCTCTTAAGAAAATTAGGTTAGAGGGTCATAAGGATTGATCTCATTTTAATGGATCTCTCAACTCATGCTTAGATTTTAAAACCTTGGTCATGCTAATATGTATCAATGTGCTTTCCTCTTATTTAATATTTTTTTCCTCGAGATAAATCTAACTATAAATTTATAGTGATTATGAAAACTTGGATAGAGGGAGTGGAGATATTATAAAGGTGATGCCAAGTTATGTGAAAAAAAATATTTCCTAAAAGAAATAAATGGGTCATTATGAAGAGAATATATGAATTTATGAACAAGATAAAAATAAATCATGATAAATACTTCCATAAATATGCATAACATGAGTTAAAAATTGATAATAAAGTTGAGGGTTAAGCAACAAATCCCCCAATAATTGAACAATTTTTGGAAGATCTCAAATTTGTGATGAAGGATTTGTTGTCATTATGCAATATTTCATTCATGTAGAAGTATCATATAAGGGATAACATGATTAAGAAAATTGATTCAAAGGCATGGTTTACCACACACACTAAGGACAGCATTGGTACACCTTATATTTACAAATGTAATCTCAATGGATTGAATCACACTCTTTAAATATCCAAGGACGTTCATGGGATTATCTGAGGAGTGTTATACATATCATTGAGAATGTGGGTTGAATTTGTTCAATATTATTGCAAATATTTACAAAATAAATGATTGGAACAATACCCATATCAAAGGAATTAGGTTACTAAATTATATCATCATAAGCATTCCCTATGTAGGGCGTATGTGGTGCAATGGGGCCTTCTGTATGACTATATGAGCCCTAGAGGAAAATAGATAGCCACCATTCATTTAGTCATTGGGTGTGAAGCTATGTAATCAATGCCAAGGCTGCATGAATCAATTTTATACACTTCCTTTCTTCGATATCCATTGAAATATCCTTCATGTCCATCATGAAATGGTGGCCATGTATGTGTGCTCAAAAAATTACAAGAGTAGGTCACAATTCAAGCAACTATGATTCTCATGTCACGTCCCCATGCCTCCGACCGGCAAGGAGGACGCGACTAAGAGCTTAATTCGACCGGGCTAACCGCCCATGAACATGTAGAGGAAGTAAAATCGCCTAGAACAGAATGCTTAAGCGAATTTGAACTAAATTATGCACCCAGAATTATTAATCATTCACAGATGCAATTTAATCATCATA
>LPNX010803355.1:153610-165512 GCA_001517045.1 Pseudotsuga menziesii
TGCAATGTCAATCCCAAATGCTCTTCATGCTCTTCCTCATTCTTAGAATAAACAAGAATGTCATCAAGGAAGACAAGAACAAACTTGTCCAAATACCTGCTGAAGACACTATTCATAAGGCACATAAATGTAGCTGGTGCATTTGTGAGGCCAAATGGTACCACTACAAACTCATAATGCCCATACCTTGTCCTCAAGGCTGTCTTATGAATGTCTTCATCCTTGATTCTCACCTGATGGTAACCAGACCTCAAGTCAATCTTAGAAAATACCTTTGCTCCTCTCATTTGATCAAAGAGGTCATCAATCCTAGGAAAAGGATATTTATTCTTCACAGTAACCTTGTTCAACTGTCTATAATCAATACATAACCTGAGGGTACCATCTTTCTTCTTTACGAACAAAACTGGTGCTCCCCAAGGGGACACACTCGGTCAGATATACTTCTTGTCCAACAACTCTTGCAGTTGCATCTTCAATTCTAGCATCTCTGGTGTACTCATTCTGTAGGGTGCCTTGGACACTGGTGCTGCTCCTGGCACTAGTTCAATTGTGAAATCAATGTCCCGCTTTGGAGGAAGCCCTGGAATCTCATTAGGAAACACATCCCTGAATTCCTGTAGCACCTGATAGTCCTCCAACCTGGGAGTTTCATCTCTCGTTTCCTCCAGAATCTGAGCTGCATACAACTGGCAACCCTTCCTACAGAACTTCTTTAACTGCATTGCCGAAACCTGCCTCATTGAAATCACCTTTGGGATACCCTTCACAACTACTAGGTTTCCTTCTTCATTCAGGCATTCAAAAGTCTTATTGTAACAATCAAGTTTCACCCTATGAGATTCTAACCAATCCATTCCAATGAGAACATCATAGGAACCAAGCGGTAGAACATTCAGATCTACACACGTGACCAATCCATTCATGACCAATGGACACTTCTCTACCACTTCACTAACCTTTCTCTTAGTTCCAGTGGCTAGCTGAACTAACCAAGACTTCCTATGCTTTACTTTCTTAAAAGCACACATATCCACTACTCTAGGAGTAACGTAACTGTGAGTAGAACCAGGGTCAATCAAAATAGAAACAGATTGCTCAGCAATCTTACCTACTACTTCAACCACAGCTGACTGGTGATCTTCCTGGTGGTCCTCCAGTGCTGCATAGATCCTAGGAACTGCCCTTGCTACTTGACCCACTGTTTCTGCTTCTTGAACGTTATAAGCTGGCCTTGCACTCTCATTCTCAAGTGGACAATTCTTGCGCATGTGGGGTCCTCCACATTTCCAACATTGAAGTGGCCCTCTATTCTGTTGTGGATCTTTAGGTTTTTCTCCGGTCACTCCAACTGGTTTACTCGCAGCTTGAGATGGCTGCTTCTGCTGATTCCTGAAGCTAGAAGGTTTAAAACCTTTCTTCCTTTGATCAAACTTCTCATTCTTCTTGTCCTTCCATGCTTTATGGTAATCAGGTTTACCCTTGCTTTGCTCATAGCAATACTTAGCCTTTCTTATTGCTTCTTCAAGAGTTCTAGGTTCATAAAACTCAATCCTGTCTTTATAAGACTGAGGTAATCCACTCAGAAAACGCTGGACCTTCACTTTTTCATCTTTGATGTACCAGACATACCTCAACAGCTCCAAAAACTTGTTAGCATACTCTTCCATGGTTTGCTGTCCCAATCTCAACTCATGGAATTCCTTAATCTTGTCATCATAATACCTGTCAGATAGGTATTTCTGCTTGAAATACTTCTTGAACTGCTTCCACTTCAGTCTCTTTTCACTGATCCTCTTTACTTGCTTGAAGTGTTCCCACCAAATGGATGCCCTTCCATTCATATTGAATATGGCAACTGTTGCCTTCATGTTTCCGGAATAGTCATGCACTTGAAAGTACTTTTTAATACCAAGAAGCCAAGCTTCAGCCTCTTGTCCAGTCTTTACCTCACCATCAAACGTAGGAGGTTTAGCTTTCTTGAATTCATCACGAGAGCGATCCCTGTGGTGTCTCTTTCTTTTTCTTTTATGAGAAGAAAAACTGGAATCCCCACTGGATTCTTCCGAATCAGATGATCCACTAGAAGTCCTTCTCCTTCTCCTAGTACTGCTCTTACTGCCTTCTGGTCTTGCTGTACCTTGCCCCGAGTCTATCTTCTTATGCAAGTCTGTCAAAATCTGTAACATTGCAGCATTTAACTGATGCTGCTCTTCTTGGGCTTTAATCAGGCTTCTCATAGTGGCTGCAACATCAGACGGTGTCTCTTGGAATCTCCTTCCATTAGACTCAATGTCGTCATTTCTATTTCGGACATTTTCTCCCATGGCATCTTCTGCTCTCTCGTAAGAATCCTGGGCATCATACCCATCCTGGGTTCTCATACTGAACCGCAACTTACTTACCAACTGCACTACCTGGAAGACTGCCCTTGAGGGTAACTTATGATTCTGCAAACGTGTTAATAACACAAATGTTAGATGCATACATTGATACAAATCAACATTACTTACCTTCTCTTGGAATATTCATAAAATAACAATTTGCCCAACATAGAATTTTCTTCCTCAAGGAATAACTGTCTGAGGGGGACGACGGGGGTCAAGGGGGGTTAGATTTTTTTTTTTGTAAATTGTTGATTTTCGCGCAATCTGGCACATTAGATCGCTGCCTGTTTTCTCATTTTCAGCCCTGAAATTTCCCTTAAAAACAGCTCAAAAATCCCTCTGAAATTAGTTGAAATCGGCCCCCAAAACTATCCTTCCTTCCGCAGTATCGGCTCCGTGGAAGCTCTAACCTTCCGCCGTATCGGATCCCTGGAAGCTCTAACCTTCCGCTGTATCGGCTCCGGTTCCATTCTCTCCTCCGTCGAATCGGCTGTCGGCTGTATCCCTGATCGGCGGTCGGAAGCCTTTTGGAATCGGGTGGTCTGTTCATCTTCGTAGCCGCAACGGCGGCTCCCCCGGAAGTTCCAGCCTTCCGCAACGTCGGACGTCGGAGCATTCTCGATTGTCGGAGGTTCACTTCACGGATTCTTCCGCAACGGCGGCTCCCCGAAAGCCCCAATCCTTCCGCAACGACGACTCGCGGAATGTTTTCCCTTCCGATCGGCGCGCTTTCTCTTGCGGCGTCGGCAGTCTTCTTGATCGGCCGGCAGATGCTTCCATCTTCCGCAACGGCGGCTCACGCAAAGCTTCAAACCTTCCGACTTGCCACTTATGTCGGACATCGGCTGACTCTCCAATCGGAAGCCACATCAGTTCGCCGTCTGCAACGGCGAGCGGGAGACTTTACTAATCCATCCGCAACGGCGGATGCTCACTTTGCCGGCTCTTCCGATCGGCGCTTAGAACCACATCGGACGTCGGAGGAAACTCGGAACATCGGACGTCGGCGGAAACTCGAAACATCGGACGTCGGGCCATTCTCCCTTCCGATCGTTCCGACACTTAGCCAAATTTTCAACTTTCTTTTGCTGTGTCGGCGATCGGGTGACTCTTGGGTCGGCTCCAGAATCACTTTGCCGTCCGCAACGGCGGATGGAAAGATCGTAAAACCCTCCGCAACGGAGGACGAGGACTTCTCCAACCCCTCCGATTGGTGAACAAATTCCGAGCTTAACCCCTTTAACGTGTCGGCGATCGGAGGTCTTTTCGATCGGAAGCGAGATTACTTCGCCACCCGCAATGGCGGACGAAGGACTTTACGAATCCCTCCGCAACAGCGGACGGGAACTTCATGAATCCCTCCGACTGTTCACACTTAAACAAAAATTTCCCAATTTCAAATTTTTCAATCTTCCACATTCAGACTTCTGTTGGATAGAATGAGATACAACCTCTGTTACTGCATCTTGGCGGCTCATGCAGGCCCATGTTGCAACTCAGCGCTATGATACCATATTGTCACGTCCCCATGCCTCCGACCGGCAAGGAGGACGCGACTAAGAGCTTAATTCGACCGGGCTAACCGCCCATGAACATGTACAGGAAGTAAAATCGCCTAGAACAGAATGCTTAAGAGAATTTGAACTAAATTATGCACCCAGAATTATTAATCATTCACAGATGCAATTTAATCATCATACACAGCGGAAAATAAAAGCATTCAGACATGCATTCATTCAACATGTTCATTTCATTTTAATTAACAGTAATATAGAATTGCAGAGGTAAAATGCACAAGATTACTTATCTTATGAAAGCTTTGCTCCACAACCAGCTACGTCGCTGCAATGTTCCACCCAACCATAGGCCAGCGTGCTCATCAATCTCTCAGCAACGCTGCCACCCCCGAGCTGGGCATGATTCTCCAAGGAATAAGGGAACTAGCAGGCTTACACATAGCCAGGATACACAAAACACATAGCCAAGCCAACCAAGTTGGGTTTATCAGGCCATTAAGGAGCTAAAGAAGGCAATTGCTAAGCTGGTGAACTCATTACAGAGCCACGAACACCCACACCAAAACTAGCCTGACCTCTAAGACACCCATCCACACCCAACACAAGGAATCAGTCCCTTCTCTGCTACACAGTCCCTCAGGCCCTGCATTCCCTTCCAGTGCTATTCAAGGGTGATGGAGAAGAAGGCCAGCCCTCTAGCTCTGCCTGTGTGGTTTCTAGCACCAGGTTTATCAAGCCACTAAGCCAACGCCCTTGCTCCCAATACAGTCCGAAGACCAACAATTGCACTCCGGCAATTAAATTCAGCTCTCACAGCTTAAACAGGAAAACGAATTACACAGCCCCAACGAAACAGCAAAAACGGCTCACAACGTGGGGAAAGACACACAGTCCTATGGCTTTAAGTGAGCACAACTCACAGCAGGGTAAAATGTCCCAAACAGTCTGTGCGTGAGACCAATAGTCAGTGAGACAGCCAAAATCATGAATCGCCCTTCACAGTCATGGTGAAAGCACATGAAATCACAAAAACGTGAATGGAAAAATGCACCAGCAGCTGCAAAAATGTGAGGAAGACAACCCAGGCTCTGGCATTACAAAAACGACCTCCAATCCCTGGGAAAAACGAAGCCAACAGCCAAAAACGTGGATGGAAGACACAGGAAAAACTTCAGCTGCTCCCCAAAACGTGAGAAAACTGAAAAACGTGAATGCATAGCAGCATGGCATACGTTTTTGGGCATTTTTCTTGCCAAGGAAGTCAGAACACGATTTTCAAAAATGGGTCTCTGCCCAATTCGAATTTCTTTGCCCATACTCTTCCCCTTCCATGCAATAACTGCCTCAACCACATTCTGGCAAAAATAAATGATTGGGGAAAAAAGACAAGAAAGATAGTTGACAGTTTGAGTGGGTTTCCTCATAGACATTTGGCTTTTCCCCATTGGCCCATAGGTTAAATATTTCACCCCCCCCTTATCCTTGGAATATCATGCCCCTTCGATTTAGTTGCCGCGACCGTAGCTGGTTCTGTTTATTAATTAATTATGATGCATATTTACATAATGGCCAACATAATACGTGCCGCATGCCCCGATATTCAACCGGTGACAATTAAATCCAAAACATAGCATTACCGATCAATGGCGGGGCCTTGGCCTTTAGCTTCACACCATGATCATTTACAATATATACATCATATACATCTAATGTAACGGGGTCAAGACCGGGACGTGACATCCCATAGGGTTAAGGAGAAATGAATGCAAGAGAGGATTTAAAATAAATCATATATAACCAATTTCACAATAAAACAAAGGAAGAAATTGACCAAGTATTGACCCCATAAGTTTTTGATTCAAGGGTTCAAAACTCTCATCATTGAATGACTTGGAAATTTATCCTAGAATAGCCTCTTTCCAACTTGCAAAAACATGATTTTGGAAAGAAAATTGGAAATGGGAAATGTTTAAGAGGCGTATATTTGGCTCAAGGATTAAATGGATAATGGAGTGAGGGATTTTTTAGCTCTACTGATAGCATTAAAACACAATAGCAAGTAAAAATGCACATGGGTATGGACGACCACCAAAACCACACAAGCATGCACTTATATCCATTCAATAATTGTTCACAAGATGTATACTACCTATTGACCATTGTGTTGAGTTTTGGATCTTTTTTTCTTGTCCATGGAGTTTCTATGATCCAACCAAATAAATGTGTTTGAATGCAAACCTATCAAGCCCAACATAGAACAATAAGGGTCAATCCTAAAATAGTAATGACTCTCTTCCTTCCAAAAATCGATTTGGTGAACCCCTAGAGATGTATATGTCATTATTGTATCGCTAGACAAGAAAAATGTAGATGGTTTGTATTCCAAAGGATGCAAAGAGAACATATATGGGTATGGATATACGTATGTTGGAGTATTGGGCACACCCACGACCTTGGCTTATTCCAATATTAAATTGTATGGATTCTTAAATAGACGTGTATGGAAATTGTGTATGCTAGGGAAAACATATGGGTATGGATACATGCTTTCTAGAAGGTTGGGTGTATCTCTAGCATTGCCTCTTTCCCATAACGAAAATTCCAAATCAATTTTATATTTTATGTTTAATAGCTAAACTCATTCCCTAATAAAATTTTACCATTAGTTTGGATCCAAGGGATGGTAGTGCTTGGTGAGTAGAAGGTTATAGTTACCATTCCCATACCACAACAAAAATATAATTTCAAGTGTTATGTAATGGGAACGATAAAAGGCTATGATAGATATGCCAGTTGCATACTATTTTCACCATATTTGTATTAAGAAAGGAGTAAACAAAACTAAGTTTGAATCATTCTCTCTTATGTTGTGACCATTGTTTGTATCATATGTGAAATAATAATCCTCTTTATTTATTTATTAGCAAATGTATTGAATATGCTTTGAAACTAATTATTTTTGCCTTACAGGTGTCATGACAAGGCTCCTATAAAAGACCATAATTAAAACAATGCACATTAAAGGCTCCTTACTACTTATTCCTAATAAGTAGTAATGGATGTCAATATAGAATCTGATCGGGTTCCCTACTCCAAATAGTGTAAAGTATAATTGGAACATTATACCAGGGAGAAACCCTACTATTGGATAGGGAAATTTACTCATGTTAACATGTCTTCATTCCCTTATTCTGTAATTTATTTCTATATTTGATCACTTATTTGTATCATCGTTGTCATCATCATCATTGTCATAATTATAATTATCATCAACAACATTGTAATCATCGTAATGACAGCCATTGTGAATATTACCATCATCTACAACATCTAGGCACAAAACGAGACACAAAACCAGATGAAAAAGTGGATGAAAACCAGGATGCAAATGTGGATGAAAAAGTGAAAGAAAAAGTGCATGCAAAAGTAGGTACATAATGGGCCACAAAAAAATTGGACACAAAAGTGGATACAAAGGTGTATGCAAAAAGGGGTGCATTACTGGATGGAAAACAGTGGGAAAACATGATTAAAAAGGGGACGCAACTATGGGTGCAAAGGTGGATGAAAAATTGGATGCAACAAAAGTAGATACAAAACTAGACACAAAAGTAGATATAACACTCGGTGCAAAACCTAGCACAAAAGTGGATTCAAAAATGGATGCAATAGATGATGCATACCTATATGAAAAAATGGATTCAAACATGGATGCAAATTGTGATGCAACAAAAGTGGATGAAATCATAGGTGCAAAAAAGGATACAAACATGGATGTAAAATAAGATTAAAAAAGGAAGAAAATGTGGGTACAAAATTAGAGGAAAACAAGGACACAAAAGGGGGAGCAACAAGAGTAGACATAAAACCTAGGTGCAAAACTAGGCACAAAACCCAACGCAAAACTTGGTGCAAACTTAGGTGCTAAATCTGGATATGAAATTAGCGCTAAATCCAACACTAAACGTAGTGATAAACCATACGAGAAACCTAGAACCATTTATGTTGGGTTTAGCACCAAATTTAACAATAAACACAAAAATGCCTAAAATTACATTGACCTGTTAAATTGCACTAAATTGTCTAAGGAAATGAAGAAAACTACATTAAAAGTGGGTCTAGAAACAAAAAGGAAACAAAAAGGGATGCTAATCATAGGTATTTTTGTATATTAGTCATCAATATTGAGTAGGGATATTCCTTACTCAAACTCTATGTATTACTATATTATTGGGTTTTCCAAGAATACACAAGTTGTTCAATTCATTAAACAATCTTGGAAATGAAATATGAAATTGGACTGAGGGATTAAAGAGCAGAGAAGAGAGTGCCTACTTGTGTTTTTTAGGGTGAGATAGTCATTTCCAAAGATGGTTTAGTTGAGAGATCAATAGGAAACAATAATGGTTTGTTTTTTAACAAATCTTCTTCACCCTAGTGATCTTATAGCCCAACATAAGGGTGGAATTACGTAAAGGAATAACAAAATATGGTTGGGATGAAAATGTTTCTCTCCATAGTCAATTTTTTTGTCACTAAACTTGTGGATAACATAAGTGATTATCTCGGTGTAACAAATATTTCATTATTTTGGAATATAGAAAGGTTTTGGTTCTAAGTAAATTCAATTGGGATTATTTTGTAGGTCTGTAAATTTGTTTTAAATAAATTATTTGTGAAAAATGTATGGAAATTCCTAGTATGTCTTAATGATTATATAATATGTGTTTTCCAACCAGAGATATGGAGTTTTTTTTAATAATAAGATTTTAACCTATAAATGTGAATCAGAGTAGGATATACAAACTTAACCTATTACTAAGATCTCCATATGCTAGTGATATTTACTATAAACACTCATAATAAATTTATAGGAAAGAATTGATAGTAGTAAATATTGAAATGAGTTTATAATTCCTAATATAGGGACAATTATTTCATTGCAAAACCCCATTGATGCAATTCATTTTATTCATGAGAAATTTATATTACCTAAACTATGAATTTTATGAATGAATATTTTCCTATTAACAATATCCAACATGACCAATTAGGCATGAATCACAAGCTTGTTGCAAGGATTTGGTTATTGATATTGCTGGATATATATCTTATATTTTGTCATTCCTTCCTCAAAATATGTAGTCCTTGCACATTTCTAAATAAGAGGCATCATCTTCATTTTCTTGTACAACTTACAATTCAAGCTTGTATTAGCACTATTGCTCAATCCATCAAATGTGTGAGCGAGAGGAAGACTTGGTTCAATTTGTTTTAGAAGTTAAATCTGGGCATCTTATTAAAATTTAGGTTATTCTTTTTGTTTATTGTTGGATTGGTAACAATTGTGGCATACCATGTAGTTGAAATAAGATAAAATCCCTCCCTTGTAGAACTTGAACTCTTCCTTTCTTGCACTTTATTGACATTTGATTGTAGTGAATTTAATGATTCTAGAGTCAACTCAACTTACTGAAATTCCCTTAGTAACCGTGATGGTAGAGAATTTGACTTGTATGACTAGTTTCCTATTCCATGACAATGGTTTGAGTATAGCATGGACTACAACTATGAAGAAATTACAAAATTGTTGTACTTTTTTATGGTCTTGAAACAAATTAATTGGGAATTCCTAAGTGTATAACTATTGTGATTTCATTTTTATTGTTAGGATCAATGCTGAACACTATCTTTTCGGAGCTGAAACATTTGTGCATGAATTTTATTTATGCTTAAGCTTTATCCAACTTAGGCCTTGATTATGATTTGTGTTAATATTGGAATGCATTATTATTTAGTATAATTATATCTAAATCACGCATTTAAATTTATATATCATATCCCTAGAATGGTTTTCACTCATAAGCTATTATGACATTATGCCTTGTCTTAACTATTAGATTATTGGAGGCATTCTCAGACGATATGTTTTCTTGTTTAAACTTTGAAAGTGAGATATGTAATATAGTTATGTTCAAAATATATTTGATGCAAACCATGCTATAAATTTTAATGGTGACTTGAACATGCCTTTAATATTTCCTTACTCTTTAACTACAAATTAATCCTAGTTTGATGATTCAAATATGAAATATGTTACAAAATGTGAATTCCTTCCATTATGGGTCCTATGTTAGTGTTAGGAATTGGATTGAGTAGGGAATATATATACATTTTTATCACATGAGAAACAAAGTTGAAAAAATGGAGGTACTTTTTTTATGATGTGGTTCACAAACCTCCCAGTGGGGCTGCTACATCCATGGGAAGAAATAACAGGGGTGCACCTGATAGGGCCACACCTCATTCACTCTGATTACAAAGATAACCCAATGAGGACATAAAGTTACGTCCTTATATAGCAATGTACAACCCCCGGGGTATTTGACCCCGAGACCTTTTGCTCACAACTTATAACACTCAAACACATGAGCTATCCCACCGATATAAATAGATGGAGGTACTTATAGGCCTATAGAATCATTTAAATCATCATTGGTATCAATGATCAATCCATATTCCCTTCTACATATAGGTTTCACTGATTGATTTCATCATAATATGACAAGAATTTAAAATTACATAGAGATAACCTAGGTTCATTTACTTAGAATCATATTCTTCTCCTTTGTAGAGTGGCATCCATAGGAGAGGTCAAGAGGGGTTCATCCCCCATTTTCAATTTTTTTGGTGATTGTTTATGGACTCTTGATTACCTTCACTCTTGAGAAGCTCCTTCAATAACCCCCTCTCAAAGACAATATTTTCAAGTAGAAGAACGAAGCTCAAGTTTTCCTCTCGAGACGTTTTCTTGTCTATATCTTATACATAAGGTGTTAGTCCTAGGGGCGATAAATACCGAAAATGGGTTGGTCTCTCTCTTCAAGAGGCATATGAGAAACCATCGAGCTAGTATAATTTTTTAAGAATTTTTTCAATATGTGAACTCTGGAGGGGTCCCTCATCATTTTTAATTTTCATGAAATTTGGCCTTGTCCAAATATGTAAGGGAACTATCCCATATTTCATATTGAAGGATTTTATTGGACTATAAACCAAGTGGAAAATAAACCTTTGTCCTAGAACTTGGGTGCTTTCCTAGTGGCCATGGAGACCCTTCTAGAGGATTCCCTCATAAAGCATGGGTTATATATAACCTCAACAATATTTTTTTTCTTTTAAGAAATATATGAAAAAATACAACACACACACACACTCTCTCTCTCTAGTGGTTGAGAGATGTGAATAGAAAGCATGAGGTCTTAGAGTCAAGAAGCATATATCCAAGATGTATTTGTGTCTATGGGCCTCACTCGATGTCCCTATTAGGTAAGTATTCGATAGTCTATGCAACTTTCTTTACATTAGTAACCATCCTCAAAATGAGGGGAAGTGTTTTAGAGTTTCAGAAAGATGAATTTTCCAAGGAAACACATACACACACCATGTATGAGGTATATATTATATATATCTTTATTTGATCTAGTATTATTAATTTATAATTTAAACAGTAAGATTATATACAATTTTGTTTCAAGGAAAGTTTTTATAGATCCCCTTATTTACCAAAATATGTAGATGGAAGGAAACTCAAATGGTAACCATAATAATGGCTAATCACCCCAAGGGCCTTGATTGGATTTGAACCTATGACCTATGGCCTCCCCATTAACAACATGCTTTGATAGATGATTCAACCAATTGAGATGATTCTTGGGGATAATAGTAATTGAATAATTGGTATATATTATGGTATATACACCCTATACTAGATATATATGCCATTTACAACTGCAAGGGATAGTTCAATTAGTTTGAAAATTTCAACTAAGTCATAATTCCTATAAAGGTAGTAGGATCCACGTCATTCTATTGTAGATGGAAGTTTATAGTAACCTCCATTTTGGAAACTACGGAAGTGGGGGGAAGCCCATGGGATGACGAAATAGTACCATATTCACTTGAGTTTTATATGATAAGCATAATTATTGATTTGGG
>LPNX010803355.1:167843-201630 GCA_001517045.1 Pseudotsuga menziesii
AGTTATTTAATGGAATGTATATGGGAGGAAAGATAAAGACATAAGATATTAGGTGACCACTTGTATGCTTTCCATGAGATACAATAGTCATATATTTCTCTTTATTTGGCATTTGAAAAGTTAAAATGGTAACTAGGTACATTGCGGTGAAAATTGATAACTGGTTGTGGATTGAAATATATGTTTCCATAAAAATGGAATGATACGGACATGTGATATGTTTCTAAAATGTTATTTTTCTGTAGGTGTCTACTTATCAAGTGTTATCCTTTACCTATTGATGCATTTCATTTTAGTTCAGTTATTTAGACTCAATTCCTTGCGATGGATCATGTTAACTAGTTTCATTGGAATGAATGGAAAATATCACCTTATATGCAATTAGAATTATATAGAAATAAAACTTTAATTGGATATAGGTGTATGATTAAATATGTGGTTAATTTATGTAGGATTGATTTTTGGTTTAATGGCATGGTTACAAGTTGATTTTGTGCAGTACTATCTACTTATAATATTAGAAAACTAGTTAACTAGGCTTGTGGACTCTCTTTCGTAATTACCATGATTAATTATTGTAATTTTGGTAATTAGGCCTTATTTACCTATAATTATATGTTATTAATCCATTGGTATTGATAATGTATGGTTATTTTTAATCAATTGTATTTGTGATAAGCGTCATCATTTGTGCACTAAGTGTCATAATTAACGCCTTAATTACTAGTTCATTGTGAATATCATTATCATATATGATATGGATTGGATTGAAGGTTTTATGATGCTATATTATGTTAAGAAACTTTTCCATCCCTTGTATCGTTTGTTAAAATAATTATTGAATTCATTATAATTTATCGATAATTAAAGGTATTTTGTCAAAATTAAATCACAAAAAAATGAAATTAAACATTTGTTTGACTCATATGTCATGATAAAATTATATAATTATCCTTAGAGAGCTAATGATATGTCCTTGAGACCCTTTATATCCCCTCGGGACATTACAAACAAACATTGAGACCCTTTATATCCCCTTGTCACCCCTATTATTCCTTTTAAATGTTGAAGGTTTATGTAATATCCCCCATTCCTCACTCTATCACTATAATTAAATATGAAATGTAAATGCATTTTTGTAATAGTTCCTAACATGGATCTCAAGGCCAAGGCCCTGCTAGCGAACCTGATACATTTTTTGTCTTAGTCGAACCAAGTAATTGTTGAAATATTGTAACTTCAGAGGATATTATAGGCTAAATGTATTTTATTGATGTAACCCAAGGGAGATGTTATTATTCCTCCAATGGGGTGTTACTATTGTATTTAGTCATCATAGAGTCATGAGGTAAATCCTCCTCTTGTGTTAGGTATTTAGTACCCCAATTAATAATATAATATATTATTTTGAGTATTCCTAGGTGAAGTCGGCCCAGACAGTTTATTCTGGCTGACTTGTCTAGTGCAAAAAGTCAATTGACAATTAGTATAAGAGGACATGTGGTTCTTATTTGAACACAGACTCACTTACTTGTGTAGCGCATAGGATAGAGAGAGAGAAAGAACAGAAGGAGGAGAACAATTGTTTTTGGTTGTCTTTTATACATCTTATACAGAGGAATTTTTTGTCATGTTTTCTTCCCCTTGAGGGTTTCCCAGGATAAATGTTGTGTCCATCATGTGATTGTGTTTCTTTCAGTGATTCTTGATATGTTGCTGTGATTTTTTGAATTGAATACTATTGAATATGGTATAGCATATGAAAAATTAACATGGTATCAGAGATAACCTGATTAGAGCAACTTTCACAAGGTGAAACTATCCCTCCTCCCTCTCTGGAAGAAATTAGGGTTTCTGCAAAAGTTGGAGGATTGAATATTTTCTTGCATAGAAATTTGTGCCCTCCCAGAGCTCATCTATTGAGCCATAGATTGAATTTTTTAGGTGGCTAGATATCCAGGAAATCCAAACGCTATTTTGGAAGTGAACCAGAAAAACTGCAGCAAAACAGAACCAGAAAAGATACAGTGTTGCAACTTTGCAAGTAGGATTTGAGGAATTAAGATTAGGGATCTCCATTAAGCAGTAGCATCAACCAAATCACCTCCTCCAAGTGCATCTACTGGTAATTTCAATCTCCTATTTTGATAAATTTCATTTTTGAGTGACTTACTGGTCAAGATGGCCCTAAGCACTAAGCTTGAGGACAAATTGGAAGGCCTAGAAAACTTCCTGGATTGGAAGTGTAGGATTAGCCTCATTCTGAGAGAGAATGGTCTTGATAAATATATTAAGAAATATATTGAAGACCCTGAAGACATTAAAGCTAAGGAGAAGCATGAACAAGACCTAATCAAGGAAATGTGGATCATTGTTGAGTCCATTAAGGATCACTTGATCCCTCAAATGTCATCCAAGAAGACACCTAAGCAAATGTATGATGCACTTTCCAAAATGTATGAAGGAAAGACCATCAAAAGAAAGATGAATCTAAGAACTCGATTGAAAGGCACCAAGATGAGAAAAGGAGAATATGTTCAATATTACTTCACAACAATATCCCAGATCAAAGAGAAACTAAGTGTTATCGGAGATACTCTTGATGAGGATGAATTGGTTATGACTTCTCTCAATGGCCTCACTAGACCTTGGGACTCATTCATCCAAACTCTGTGTGCTAGAAAAGAAAGTATGATGTTTTACATAGTATGGGAAGATTGCATACAAGAAGAAGCTAAAGGAAAGAAATCAATTAAACTTTAAGAAGAGTAATCATAAGCCTTCAAAGAATAAATTCCAGAAAAGGAAGAAGAATAACGATTACTCAAAATATCAATGCTACAACTTTCATAAGATAGGACATCTTGCTAGAGAATTTCCATCATTGAAGAACCAAAACAACAACAAAAGACATCATGCTCATCTAGCTGAAGATGAGAATGAAGAAAGATATCAAAAGAGAACTAGAGGTGAATATGTAGAAGAATATGTGTTATTCACTACACTCTTGGTTCTGTAACACCTAGAGAAGATACATGGATTATTGGTAGTGGTTCCTCTAAACGCATGACAGGAAAGAAGACAACTCTGTCAAATCTTAAAGAGAAGAAATCCTCCTAGAAGGTATCATTGGGAGATGACTATCAATATCCCATCAAAGGTATTAATGAATCAAGCTACAAGCTTGACTTTGGGACCTCCATGAAGATGAAGCACTACAACAAAAACTAGATTTAGCGTCTCTTTTTGCATCCTTTTTTGCGTCTAGACCATCTTTCAGTGTATTTTTCTTCATTTTTTGGACAAAATGGCGCAATTTCACTGGTTGGTGCTATTTTAGGCATTTTTTGCGTCCTTTTCTAAACCTAGCACAAATTGCAGCGTAATTTGCACTGGGTTTTGCACCTGGTTATGCGTCAGGTTTTGCATCAGGTTTTGAGCCTAGTTTTGCACCTAATTTTGTGCCTATTTTGTACATCCACTCTTGTTGTGCCCCCTTTTACGCCCATGTTTGCCTCAACTTTTACGCCCTTGTTTTCATCCACTTTTGCATCCTTTTTTACACCCACTTATGCTTCTTTTTTTTCATCCCTTCGTGCACCAAGTTTTGCATCAAAGTTTACATCCTGTTTTGAGTCTAGTTTTGCATCTCGTTTTGTTTCAGCCATTTTTGCATCCACTTTTGCATCCATTTTTTCGTCCACTTTTGCACCCACATTTTCATCCCTTTTTGCATCCCATTTTGCGTCCATGTTTACGTCTTTTTTTTCATCTACTATTGCATCCACTTTTGTCACGTCCCAATTCACACCCATTTTTGCGCTTACTTTTACACCCACTTTTGCTTCAACTTTTGCATCCACGTTTGCATCTTTTTTTGCATCCAATTTTACATCAGTTATTGCATCCTTTTATGCATCCATTTTTGCATCCACTTTTGCATCGGGTTTTGCATTGGGTGTTACAACTACCTTTGCATCTACTTTTGTTGCATCCACGTTCGCATCCAACTTTGTATCCAATTTTACTTCCTTGGTTGTATCCACTTTTGCGCCACTAAGTTTCATCATGTTTTGCTTCCATGATTGCATCATTTTTTGCATCCACTTTTGCATCACCTTTTGCATCCATTTTTGGTGCACCCCATTATGCGCATAGTTTTGAGCCTACTTTTGTTGCATCCTTTTTTGCATCCATGTTTTTATCCACTTTTGCATCTAGTTTTACACCCAAATGTTGAAGATGAAAATGAGGATAATGATTATGATATTGAGGATTGTTATGATGATGATGATAATGTTGTTGATAATGAGGAGAACAATGACAATGATGATGATGACGATGATTATGATGATAAGGAGGAGGAGGATAATGGCAATGACAACATTGCTGATGATTATGATGACAATGACAATGATGATGAATACAATGCGAATGATGATGTTGATCATCTTAAAAAATAAGTTGTTATTTGTCATGCATAAATCATGTGTGTCCTCCATGACCCTTTTCCACTAATCACATATTTTGGGTAGATGATATTTCTTATGCCAAAGGTAAGGACGAATAACTGATGAAAATGTCAATAATCATGATGATGATGATGATGTAAAGGACAATGGCGATGATGATGACATGGATGATGATTATTACTATTGTGATAATCATGATGACAATGACAAAGACGACGATGATCATCATCATCATCATCATTTAAATCATCGTCATCATCAAAAACATCATCACAGTCATTGTCATCTAGTTCATCATCGTCATCATTTAAAGCATATGGGATATGTTTACCATTTAAAGCATGCATAACAAGTGGGATTATTCTAAAACACCCCACCAAAGTACAAAATTCAAACCACAAGGGAAACATAATATTAAAATTGTCCCCATTTTCTTTCTCTCAACAAGGCATCCTTCATTTTAGGGAATTAGGTTAAAATCCATACATTCATAGTCCATCCACACTATACTTGTAATAAATGTAAATACAATACTTATTATAATTTATAAAATCGGTAAATATTTTATAAACACCCTTATGATTTATAAACTTATTTCACCTTAATAATGGTAAAATATGTAAATATAATAATAATATATAATTGATATAAATATGTTACTATAGTTCATATGTTAAAAGATTTAATATAAATAAATATATATAGTTCATATGTTATGTGATTTAATATAATTAAATTTATACACATATTATTTACTAATACATTATACAAATTAAAATATAGATTAAAACCTATGAAGTTTCATAGGGAGGTGAAGCAAAACATGAAGGATTTTTCAAATATAGATCTATGTACAACTACCCATTTCCTAAAGGGGCTTCTGCTAAATCAAGCTATGGATTGGGGGTTATGAGTATCAATTTGGTCCATCTGGTCCATCTCGAATTCGTCCATGAGAGGATTTAATTCGTTCATGAGAGGATTTAATATTATTTCTCCCATGAGGACTTCTCAGGGCACCCAGTTGGCAACGTGGGTGTCTTGATTCTTGGGCTAGGCCATTCAAAGCCTGGGTTTTGGGGATGGATCAAAGTAAACTAGGAGCTCTACCATTGTTGATGCCTCTACTGTCTATGTCTTAGATGATGCTCTCTCAGATACTATATAATATATACCTATGTTGGTGGTGCTACTGATGTTAGGTCACCAAAATTTAGATCACTATCTCACGATTGGATTTTGTATTACTACATATTGGTATTTACAACTATGTTTTATGAGAGGGATTCACACAGATGGACTAATTAGGACTAGCCAGGATGAGACCCAGCCAGGAGACCTAATCTGAGTAGCCATACCTCAAACTCTACGAGGGTAAATAAATTACAAGGACAAGGGGCCAAATCCATATGATCGTTGGATGCTAAGAACTAACCAGGTGAGCATGCTCTGTTATAGGGACTAACAAATCGAGCGTGCAACACTGCGAAGCTTTAGATTTATAACAAGTAGCTCTCGAACCGCATATTACTCAAGTATCAGTCATGATAATTCTTTCTCATGGATCCTCTAGATGACCTCCCAGCTTCTAGCTTCCACATTCCGTTAAAGAAATCAGTGCATTTTCCATCAATAGGATCATTGAAGATGGAGAGAATTTGGGATTGAATCAAAATACCAAAGATGGAAATAATTGGGTATTGAATCAACTCATGTGGCTTCTTTATAATTTTATGTTAGGTGGCGTGATTTTTAATGACAAATGCAAAGGATTCTCCAACGTTGTTGTATTTTCCTATTTCTCTGTTACTCCCTGTGTAGAATCTTCTACGACCATATTTTGCTTATAGGAAAAATGCAAATGTTATGGCCTAAGGCTATGTCTTTTGACCTTGCCATTGCTTAAGGTACAAAAAAATCCTTCGTTAACCAAAATTAATAAAAGAGGTACTATATCTTTCTCACATGCCAATATTCCCTTTATAGGATTTGTGGTGGCCTAAGGCCCCACACATAGTTCATGAGCCCTAAGGAAAAAAATGTTTTGGCCCAGTAACTCTTTTCACATCAAATCATGGCCTAGGGACTAAAAGCCATACTTGGTGTGTCAAACCTCAAAATGACCGACATATCTTACTCATTGGCTAAATATTATCTATGTAGTATATAGGGCCTTTGAGGTGGTCTAGGGAATCACACATGACCCATGAGCCCCTTACCCTTAGACATTATGTTTTGATTTAATAATATGGCCCAATCAATAATAATCATTCTCGGTCGCACAAAGCTTGAAATCACCATTTCTTGCTTATAAGCCAAAGATTTCCCACATAGAGATGACATTATAGACTAGGGCCCATGACAACACATCAAACATGACGTTATGGTGAAAACATCCATATAACAATCGATTTCTTTGCTAATTTTCTTAAATCTATTTTGTTAAATTTTTACCTTTTTTCTTTTTTTCTCATTAGTTTTCAAAATATAATAAAATACAACTGTAATAAGAAGAGATGAAAGCCTATGTGGTCGGGAGGGTATTAAACTCCCTATTGGTTATACATAAACATGCCAAAGAAGAAATTATATATCAATGGGAGGGTGGAGATGTTAAATCTTGAGATATAAATGGGTTGGGTTGATATTAAGCGGACCGTCAAAATGGTTAAACTCCATCGCAATCTTCGCTTGCAATCGGTGTTCCATTCTTTATTCTATCGATTGCGGCCAGCTAATTCCATCATGAGCCCATTCCTCCATTTTCTAAGGAGCCACGAAAATATTTCCATTGTAAAATATTAATCAATAATTTAACAGGTAACCAATTGTTAGAGGCATTGACACTATTGTGGTGTCTGGGAATTAATGGTGTTATGGAAAATGTGGATGAGGAGGACTGGGAGGGTATAATTCTTGTTCAGGGTATGCTAGTCATGAATAATAATAAGGGTTACATTTGCTGTTTCCATCAGGGTTTTATGACATGGCACCAGCTAAAAGACGAGGAGGAAAAACAGCTTCATGTAGACAATGGAGGCTCCTACTGCCTACAGATAATGGAGGCTTGAGATTTTGTGCTAGCCAAGGTCAAGGGATTTCCAGCATAGCCTGCTAAGGTATGCCAGTCTATTTTTTATCCCCATTTTTTCCCCTTATTTGATGTATGCGATGTATGTTGTTGTTGTTAGTTGCATTTGCCACATCAAATTATATACTTCGTGTGCCCTGTTTTAATACCCGATTGTCGTCCAAGGGTTTGTGTGAACGTTTACAGATTTTCATATGGTTTCATTTCCACTGTGTCAATTGCAATGGATATCGGCAATATTTTTTTATTGCCCAATATGTGCTGATATTTTCTTCTTAATCCTATAATTGCAAAACCTTGTTGTTGCACGGGGATTCTATGAAACCATGCACGAGAAATCAAACACTATATTAGATTTTATTGTTTAAACCCAAGCGACGGATGCAAGTTTGTGTTTTTTTGTGTTTAAACCCAAGAAATGGATGAAAATTTTTGTTTTTTAAGGTGGAAACTTCCTTCTGTCTAGCTCCAAAAGGATTACAATTGGCCTGAATTCGTCAGGGCCACAAGCGACCTGTTTTTACCAAACTTCGTGAGACAAAAATACATTGCGTTGGAAAAAACACGGGTGATTTGAAGGTTGGTTGGGATTTAAAAATCAACAGGCCAGGTTGTCACCATGGTTTGAAAAAAATTTTATCCGGAAATGAGCTCTACAATTGGAGCTAACTGAAGTTGCAAAACTTGAAAAAGAAAGAAAAAATTATGTGAACTAAATCCATTCTCTTCCATATTTTTATCCATTGGTTCTCTGATATCGATGTACCTTCAATATATTTACGCAATCTCACTATATGCCCCTTCAACGCTTGCTCGTCCAGTGTTTTTATATTTGAATAGTCCACAATTACAGTTTTTGAAGGAAATCTATGAAGTTTAACAAAATGCTTCATTTATTTTCTCTATCTTTTTTAGGGAATGACGCTTTTACCGTCTGGATTCCCCCAAAGAGCTCCACGACGATGGTCTGCGTGGGGAAATCTGTAAGCATCTTGACATACCATTATGATTTCCTGTTGTGATTCCTCCAAAATGCAAATAGCGATCCCACCACCGGAAACTTTTTGGGTCCGTCCAACATTGATTTGCATGATATAAAATCTCGCTTAATTTTGAAGAAAATACCGTAAAACGCCAACGGTATCACAAGAACCAAAAGAATTTTGTTGATCATTAAAATTAAATATCCACTTAGGGAGAATAAAACTAAAACTAACGGGTTCTCCATAAAACTAAAACTAACCCAAAATCCAAGAGCTAGAAAGACATTGCCGCTGGAAAACACGTAGATGATTTGAAGGTTGGTTGGGATTTAAAAACTCAACAGGCCAGGACGCCACCATGGTTTTGAATTTTTTTTTATCCAGTAATGAGCTCTACTAATGGAGCTAACCAAAGTTGCATAACTTGAAAAAGAAAGAAATACTTATGCAAATCTGAAGGTTGAAGAAAGGTTTATGGGAGTCTAATGAGCAGTCATATTTATATTAGTTATTTTGAAAAGAAATATAACAATAAGAAAATGACTTTGTGTTCATTGGATTGTAATTTTTAATTTCATATATCAAAGCTTACGACTCAGAGGGCCTCCACATTCCATCATGATGGTTTTGGAATCCACAAGGAGAGAAGGGCACCATGCATTTTCCTTTACGTGTAGTGAAAAGAAAAGGTAAAAATAAATTCAATGGAATTGTTACATCTATAAAAACTTGTGCCCCATGAGTTACAATATGTGCGCAGAAGGGGGTTGGTTTCTGCATTCATTACGTCATGAAAATTGGACAATAAGCTACTAATGGACATATTGACTATATACTATCAATATTCAATACGAAGATTGACTTGGGATATTAAAATTTTGAAACAAAATATTTTATTTACCTATCAACCTTATTTGGTCACTCAATGATCTTCAATACATGAGATTATAAGGGGACCCACGCAAATGGTTGACATGAAAAATGGTGTCACTTGTGCAAATAGTTCAAGTTTCAATTTCAAAGGTATAGTCTCTCCACGTCCAGGTGAGGTCTCAGTTTCAAAGGTATAGTTCCTCCACGTCCAGGGGTTTCGAGGTTCTCTAAAGCTACCTAAAACTTAGAAAAAATCCTATAACTATCGCCCTTGGATTTTTAGACTTTTTTGCATTGTAAGATTCCATTTGCATTCAAAGGATTGAGGAGAAAGCATTGACTTATTCATCGAATGTTTTCAAATTAAAAAACTTTATGTACCAAATCTTTTTGTAGGAAACTTATTTTCACTTATGTGGTGATTTAGAAGTTTGATGTAAATTATTTTCACTTATTTTCCTAGACTTGCTTTCATCACATAAACTTATTATTTACACAACTTTCTCTCATTTTTAAAACATATCAAAGTTCTCTCCAGTGTTTCATTTCCCCTGCTTTGGGGGTATGCTAGTTTATAAACACCTTTATGATATATAAACTACTTTCACCTTAATAATGATAAAATATGTAAATATAATAATAGTATATAATTAATAGAAATTTATTACTATAGTTCATATGTTAAAATATTTAATATAAATAAATATATACAATTCATATGATTTAATATACTTAAATATATAAACATATTATTTACTTATACATTATACAAATTAAAATTATTTAATATAAATAAATATATACAGCTCATATGATTTAATATACTTAAATATATAAACATATTATCTACTTATACATTATACAAATTAAATTAATTATAAAAAAAAACAAAAAGAACAACAAATTTATTTTGTAATGAATTTATTTTGTAATGAATGACTATGGCCATGGGCGTGGTGGTTTCATTTTTTCCGAGATTGAGCAGACCCTCAAAATTAAGATCATGGTGTTCCATTCTTTATTCTTTGGCTTTCCATTAATTATTACTGCCACAGATACAAAGGTTGAAACCTGCGGCCAGCGGATTCCATTGTGAACCCCTTCCTCATTTGCCAAGGAGCCACAAAAAATATTGCCATTGTAAAATATTAATTAATAATTTAACAGTTACCCAATTGTTATGAGGCATTGACACTATTGTGGCATCAAGGGTAGGGGAAAATTAATGGTGTTATGGAAATTGTGGAAGAGAAGGACTCAAAGGGTATAATTTTTGTTTAGGGTATGTGAGACAAGAATAATAATAAGGGTTGCATTTTCCATTACCATGAGGGTTTTATGACATGGTACTAGCTAAAAGACGAGGAGGCAAAACAGCAGACAATGGAGGCTCAGAGAGCTTGTTCTTGCCAAGGGTCAAGGGATTTCCGGCATGGACCGCTATGGTATGCCAGTCTATTTTTCATCCCCATTTGTTTGCCCTATGATGTATGTTGTTGCTGATATTTGCATTTGCCACATAAAATTATATACTTCTTGTGCCCTGTTTTAATACCTGATTATTATCGTCCAAGGGTTTGTGTGAAGTTTATAGATTTTCATAGGTTTTCATTTCCATTGCGCCAATTGCAATGGCCATCAGCATATTTTTCGATTGCCCAATATGTGCTGATATTTTCTTCTTAATCCTAGAATTGCAAAACTTGGTTTCTACACCGGGATTCTCTGAAACCCTGCATAAGAAATCAAACCCTATATCAGATATTAGTGTTTAAACCCAAGCAATGGATGCAAGTTTGTGTTTTTAAGGTGGAAATTGCTTCTATCTTGTATTTATTATGTGAATGCGCATGCATCTGCTGGTTGGGCATAAATTTGGCCCTACACATCTACGAATGCACCCTTGATCTAGCCAATCCCACATGTATTAGTGCACCCCGATCAAAGCCTGCTCGCCAACCAGAAAGAATGAATCTTCCTATCCACCCGATTGAAGCGGTAGACTAAAGTGAGTGGTAGACCAGAGAGAATGAATATCGTTGTCCATCCGGAGAAGCAATGAATATGGGCGTAAAGGTAAGAGCTTTACCAATTGAACCTATTGAATCATAAATACCAAAAGTAGAGGTGGAGGTCTAAGAGACAGTCTAAAAGGTAAAGGCCCTAGTTTCGAAACTGGAAGCATGAGTGAGGGTATTAGAAATACCAAAAGTAGAGGTGGAGGTCTAAGAGATAGTCTAAAAGGTAAAGGCCCTAGTTTCGAAACCAGAAGCACGAGTGAGGGTATCATCCGGCTTAAAAACACAAGGATTGCTTTCTGGAAATTTTCCATACAATCAATTTCCCTAGCGAAGAGATTGGAACAGGGACCAATAAGTGTCTCCCCACTACGCTCCAAGAGGATTACAATTTCCCTAAATTTGTCAGGTCGACAAGCTGCCTATTTTTATCAATACGATGGCCCTTAAAAATATGAATCAGTTATTACAACTATTTTTCATTTGGCTAAGTGCATACTCTTATGTCATAATAACCCAGGACTTGCACGTGGAATTTAACCTGACGACTAGACTGATATTCCACTACTGAAATACAACAAGGTAGGAATGCCAAAAGCATCTGTTAACAAAAAAAAAAAAAAATTGCAAGTGTTAGATGAGATACACAACTAAATTGAGAAACCATCAAATATCAATTTATGGCGCATCTCTGACTTCAAAATTCTGGATCATTTTGAAAAGATCTGAAATTGTATCAGTCAATTGACACCTTGCAATCATTTCACTTCAACTTCACTTGACAAATTGGTGCATCCTACATAACTAGTAGTAATCTTGGCAATGCTGAGAAACACCTTCAAAATACCTCTCTCTACATTAGTTCTCTGGGAAGATGAGACCATCCATAGAAGCCAATCAAAATGTTCACAAATTCCTTTACAATGATGGAATATAGGGCTGTGGCCTTAATATATTAAACAACTAATCACGTATCTCTGGTAGTAAGCATTCTACAAGGGAAGGGTAGATGCACATAAAATTTATTATAAAAAATTAGATAGATCCGAAAAGTGCCTGGCTCTCACTGCAACTGTTCAGTTATGTAGAAGTTTTCCTTACCCAGACATGTTAGACATATGTTCATGGTGCTCCAGAAAGTACAGAACACACATATGACGCAAAGAAGTTGCATGACATGACTCGGAAATATCATATATACTTGCAAAATTCTCCAAAGTAAGGTCCTGGAAAGGAAAAAGTGCTTACTTTTAGTTATAGGTTAGTTGAGCATCTAGTTTGCATCATAGATGCAATCCCACAACACCATGATTTCTTCTCATTTATATGAAAATAGGTAGTAGTATCTCCCACAAAGAAAGGGAATCGCATTCACATACAAAAATGTTGTAAAAGGAATCACATTCAAAAACTGAACACCACCATATACTATCTGCAACATATGAGCAATAAACCTCATATGCAATAATAAAGAAAACACAAAAACAAATTACAAATATTGCAGACAGCGTTTGAAAAGACATGACAGAAATACCAAGCTGCCATTTCTCAAATAGTTAAAAATCAAATTGGAGTGAGATACGTAGAATTAGGGAGAGAGACGGGAATATGGACAAAGGGGTGGATGAAGTGGATTTATGGGTATCAATTCATTACTGATACAAGAAAGGATCCAAATCAAATAAAAAAATTCATCGACCTGTTTCAACGCCAGAACTTCCTACACAGAAGGCTTGAAACTAACTTATTTAGCAACCAAAACAATTGAGTTGTTAAGCAAGACCTTGGGGGCTGAGGCCATTTCATCCCTGAAGTATCAAAGGTATATCGATCTTAAGCATGCTGGAAAAATATTACAGGATAAGAAAAAGCCAAGTAATCTATTCAATTGTTTAATATTTCTTGTGTCATGGATCAACATGTAGGGGCACAATAGGGATTTGAAAAATGGCGTGTGCTAAACATAACATCTCGATATATATTATATTGTTATTATGGTATTGGTACTAGCAATGAATTGATTGTACTAAAATGTTGCAACATTTACCTAGTACAAACATATGAACTGTGTTATTATTATAACTATGTTTTAGTTAAAATAAGTCTATAATGAGTTTCTCAAATCAAACTAGTTAATGTTATAACTGTGTATGCTTCTGATAGTTGGTAGCTTGAACTGACTTAAGTTATTTCTCTTTTCTTTTCACCCCTAGGCACACCCATGGTTTAGATCTATTCAGTGGGACAAATTGTATGAGATGGAAGCTGCATTCAAACCTGTTGTCAACGGGGATTTAGATACCCAAAACTTCGAGAAATATGATGAGGTAAGATCAAGTTTTCTTATTCATTTTTTAATCTATTTTTAATGGTGCATATTTTACTTCAAAATAAAATCATTACATCATGGAACAGAAAAATACATCACACAAACATGCAGCATTTTCTTAATGTTTATTAAACCGCTAAAGTTTTTTATAGTCAATAACAAGGTTAGCTTGATGTCATTTTGTCAAGGAAAAATGAGCTAAAAGGTCTCACTACGATCAGGCTATGCCTACATATCTTATTTGGTTGACTGGATCATAGATAGGAGACTGGGGGGACAGTATTGGTGATGTGGGTTCAGGTAGGAATAGATAGATATTGGAGGGGGTGTGATATATATATATATGTGTGTGTGTGTGTGTGTGTGTGTGTGTGCATTTCCATGCGTGCGTGCATGTGTGTGGGATTACTTTAATCTCGTTTGATCAATTCCAACGTGATCCTTACAATTAGTAATGGTCTCCTTCCAATAATGAAGTTCATTAATTATTCCATTGTAGTTCATGGTTGTGGATACAAAAGAATATTCTTCCATATATTTACAATATGTCCAAGAAATGCAATATTTTGGTGGTTAATCTCATCATCTTTGTTAAAAATTATTCTTGTATTTCAAGATAGAGCTTAAGAATTTTATTCACTAATAAAAGCAAAATAAATCATGTTAATATATCTTATAGGAAACCTATGTTTTTGACATATATAATTTTGTTTTTAATACATGAAAGCTCGTATTTCGTATATATTTCTTCCAAATGATTAATTTCAGTGGTCATTGTGTATTAAAGTCTATGACATATCTGTTGATGTAATTGTAACTTCAGAATGTATTCATCTGTATATCTTATGTATTGTACCCCGATGTTTATTCCAGGATGTGTCTATAATGTAATTGAGTCATTTCATACCCCGATGTTTATTCCAGGAAGTTTCTATAATGTAAACAAGTCATGTCAAGTCATTGTGGGTAACCCTCCTATTGGTCAAGGGTTAAAGTCCCCACAGTTATGTGGCCCTAGGGTTATTAGACTATCCTAGAGAAGTCAACCCTCGGTGAGTCATTGTAAGTCAGGGAAATAGTCCCCACCATTGTGTTAAGGATAACCCTCCTTGTTGGTTGGACGAGGCAAAGTCCCCACAAGTTGTGGGGTACTAGGTTTATTAGACACTCCTAGAGATGTCAACTCTAGTAAGTAATTGTTAAGTGAGGACGACATGTTGGAGTGCCTTTCAAGTGAACGAAAGGATATAAATAGAGAGTGAGTCTCTCTATTTATCATACACACACACACTCATTGGGGCGCATGAGTGAGAGAGGAGAAGTTCTCTCAAGTGAGAGAGAGAGAGACAGAAGCTGTGGAGATCATCTTTATGTTTTCGGGTTTTACTTTTGGTGCTGATTCTATCTCTCAGGAATTTGCGGGGTTTTCTCCTTTATGGTTTCCTCGAGGAAAAATCTTTGTGTCTCTTGTCTCTTGTGTTGTGCTTTTGTTTTATTGCTGTGCATGTTATTCTCTCAGTTAAAGATCCTAAGATCATAATGGTAGCTTGAATGATAAAAATCTAACATGGTATCAGAGCTAACCTGAGAAGAAGACATTGTGCAGCTACAAAATCTATGGATTATTAATTTTTAGGTCTCTCTCCACAATTCATTAGCAAAAGTATGCTAGGCTAACTCTCCATTGAAGGGCGCATCTTTCTGTCGAAGCAGAATTCGATTCCGAGCATTTTCAGTTTTGGTGCGGGAAATTAGGTCTTTCTACAGAAGAGGAATTTTTGAGTGAGCCTAGCATAGGATTTTTCTCCTCATCAAATCGAATTTTAGAGACCTGGATCAAGATTTTTGTAGGGTGAAACTCTGGGAAAGTCAAACCCTAGTTTGACCCTGAGCTAGAAAAACCCTAAATACTAAAACTACTAAATTTTGGTACATTCTCTATATCTAGATATTGGAGAATGATCAGGATCTGAAAATTTCAGAGGACGTAGATAACATCCTGATTTACAGTGTATCCAAAATTCAGCTTCCAATTCGCTATATTCTGGGATATGTGATCCCTCCAAGTTAGGGTTCCAGCCTCTTCCAGAATTCATCCCTAAACAGGACACCTGGGGAGAATTGCTATATCTTGTGCTACACAGGTCCAAATGAGATTTCTGAATATGTTCCAAAAATTTCATGGACTTTAATTACTGTCTTCCAAGTTTCAAACTCAGACAATGAACCAGTGACACGTGGAAGTCCATACAACTTCATTGTTCTGAACAGTCCTGTAACAGGTCACCTTGGGAAAATGGCCCTAAGTCCCAATTGGTGAAACCAATTCTGATGAAACCTATGGTGTTGTAATAGGGACATGCGAGGCTACCTCAATACAAAGTTTCAGACACATAGGAGCGGTAATTTTAGAGATACTGTAGAAACAATAACAGGCATTTCTGCAGAAGAAATTAGAAAACTAGGGCTTCCTACTCTGGGAGCTTCCCTCCACTATTTTCAGAAAAGGAGTACATTGGACAGCTAAAATTGAAGAGATATATCTTCCAAGTTTTTAAATTTAGGTTTTCTCTGACAAACCCTAGATCATCCATCTCCAGAACCAAGACAGACACCTCAAATCGGTAAGATCTAATCTTTTGTTATTTTGAGGTTCTCATTTCAAAGTGATCTATCACATCAGCTTGATGATAAGCTTGGTGAAGCTGACAAATTCCAAGCATGGAAGTATACAATATATCTGAATAAAATGAATTGGACACCTACATGAGTAGAGAGGTTCCACTTCCAAAGGGAGATGAGGCTAAAAGCCTTACACCAAAAGAACTTGGTCAAGGCCAAGAAGATCATTGTTGATTCAATCATAGATCACCTTAGACCACAAGTGTCTTCCCTAAAGACACCGAAGATGTTTGATTCCATGACCAAGATATTTGAAGGGAAGAACATAATTTGGAATATGACCTTAAGAAACCAGTTGAAGAATGTGAAGATCCAGAATGCAGAGACCATACAGTCATTTCTCAAATCAGAGAACAACTTGAAGTGGTAGAAGAAGAAGTGGTGATAACCACCTTGAATGGCCTCCCGGGATCATGGGATTCATTCATTTGAAGAATGTGTGCTAGAATGAAGTGATTAATTTCAGCAGACTATGGGAAGAGCACACATAAGAAGAAGCTCAACTAATAATAAGAGAAAAGAATATGGGAGCAACTGAAGAACAAGCTCTCACCATCCAAAGAAGATCCCTCAAGCGATGAGGAATATGAAGAACTCAACTCTTGAAGAACCTCTTATCCACCTTAGAATTTGGATAAGAAACAATGCTATTATTAATGAAGAAGACGATGAAGCTAAAGGCTCAAGAAGAAGTCTACCTACGAAAAAATAAAGATAAGTATTCAATTGTCATTTCATGGTATTGTTTTGTTATGCATTTGTCTATATTCAATTAATGTATTATGCATGATAGAATGTTTGCATTAATGACAGTATACTACTAATATGCATGTAATGGGTAAGTAGCTCATGGTACTATACAACTCTCCATTGCTACTTATCTAGAATGAAACCTCTTTGCTGACATATTGTATTAGTGCACAATCTCAATGTTGTCCTGGTAGAGATGGAAGGCATCTAGAAAAAATTTCGTGAAATATGGATGAATGTTGTATTGGCTAAAGTAGTTGCATGATCATATATTTATGCATAAGAATTTTCCATTATGAATATTCCTTATGAAATGTCTCTAACCATGCAAATGAATTTGACTTGTAGGAAAGATCGCATACATAATCGCCTACAAGAAAAGAAGAATGAGACTTGTTCCGAAGAACAAGTGACGATGTTTCAAAATCAAGAATAATATGACAAATGCAGCGACATCATTGATGTAGAACATTCCAGCCATGAAGAACTAACCAAGAAGAAAGAGAAGACCAGTTCATGAAAAATGATGTCTAGGATGCAGTATTGATACATGAAGGAAAGTTCATAGTTCCTTAATGCAGTAGATGGAAACATCGTGGGATACAAGGCATAGACTACAAAGAGACATTTGCATCCAGTGGGAGTTGAGACACATGACAAGCAGAATCATGTGTGCAAATAAAAGAAGGCCTTGTATGAGTTCAGAAGACACCCATGGGATAACACATACATGATGAGCTTGATGAAGATCTTAACCTTTGCTGCAAGGTTGAAGATGAAAGTCTATAGACTAGATGTATACATAGAATATTAGTAGCATAGGAAGTTACTTGTCACTCCAGTACAAAATGTTTCAGTACATAGAGTACGGAAGACAGAGGGAGTATTATGCTCCGCTTCAGAGGGAGTGACTATAGAATATCTTGAATTTTGACATGGTAGGACAAGATGGACAGATTAATAATGACTCTAGGATTTACTGAGAGTAAAGTGGATTCCAACCTTTGCTTCAAGGTTGAAGGAAGAAGACCAGTGATGCTCTTGCTATGTGTCGATGCACTACGTTCTAGGCATGGAGGTGTGGACAAGGGAAGTATGCAGTAGAGATCCTAAATAGGTTCAGGATGATGGAATGCATGAACACACCTATGGCATCAAACCTAAAGCTATTGAGTGTTTCTTCATCAGAGTTCATTGATGCCATGATGTATCGTCAGATGATTTGTTCCTTGATATACCTGATGGATCCGAGACCAGATACTTGATTTGTTGTGAACACATTGAGACATGTTCACTTGATGGTTTCAAAGGGTACAGTTGATTATGGGCTCAAGTATGAGGCAAATCAAAAGATTAACCTGGAAGGTTATGTTGATTCAGATTGGGTAGGCAGTGCACTTCAAGGTGTTGCTTCAGTATGGGATCAAGTGTGATCTATTGGTTTAGCAGGAAGGAATCCTGTGTGGCACTGAGTACAGCTGAAGCAGAATATGTCGCAGCTTGTTCAGCTAGTTGTGAGGCAGTATGGCTGAGGAAGCTACTGTCTGATTTATTTGGTCTCCATTTGGATGCTACTTGTATACATTGTGACAACCAGAGTTGTGTGAAGTTGTCAGAGAACTCGGTGTTCCTGACAAGTCGAAGCATATCAAGATCAAGTATCACTATATCAGAGATATGGTGCAAAGGGGAGCAGTGAAGCTCCAGTATGTTGCGATGGAGGAACAGATAGCCGATGTATTGACAAAGCCATTCGTTAAGGTGAAGTTTGAGTACTTCAGGGAGAAGCTTGTTGTTCTCCAGATCGAGGTTTCCTCCAAGGGAAAATGATGAGACCCATAGCAATTCTGACATGGTGAGTGGATTGGTTCCTTCCATGGTCAGATGTAAGGGCTGAGCCATTCTGTCATGGTGAGAGGATTGGTTCCTTCCATGTCAGCTATGAGTGCTAAATTCATGAGCCATTATGACGAGTAGGTCAGTTGTAAGGGCTAAGCCATTATGTCATGGTGAGAGGATTGGTTTCTTCCATGTCAGATATGAGTGCTGAATTAGTGAGCCATTCTTACAAGTAGGTCAGATGTAAGGGCTGAGCCATTCTATCATGGTGAGAGGATTGGTTCCTTCCATGTCAAATATGAGTGCTAAGCCATTTTGATATGACTATAGGATTGGTTCCTACATGATCAGATAAGGGCTATTGCCATTCTTGGAAAGGAGCTACCTAGTGAGGTACCAAGAATACTTGGTCTAGGACTAAGGGCCATTTTGATATGACTGTAGGATGTGTTCCTACATGATCAGATGTGAGCGCATGGCCATTCTGATGTGATTAAGGGATGTGTTCCCACTTGATCAGATATAAGGGTTGTTTCCATTCTTGGAATGGAGCTACCTGGTGAGGTACCAAGAACCCTCAACCTGGGGTTGAGAACCTTTCCATCATGGTTGTAGGATGTGTTCCTGCATGGGTGGATGTAAGTGCAGAGCCTTTCCATCATGGTTGCAGGATGTGTTCCTGCATGGGTGGATGTAAGCGCAAATCCCTTCCATCATGGTTGCAGGATGTGTTCCCGCATGGGTGAATGTAAGTGCAGAGCCCTTACATCATGGTTGCAGGATGTGTTCCTGCATGGGTGGATGTAAGTGCAAAGCCTTTCCATCATGGTTGCAGGATGTGTTCCCACATGGGTGGATGTAAGTGCAGAGCCCTTTCATCATGGTTGCAGGATGTGTTCCCGCATGGGTGAATGTAAGTGCAGAACCCTTCCATCATGGTTGCAGGATGTGTTCCCACATGGGTGGATGTAATTGTAGAGCCCTTCCATCATGGTTGTAGGATGTGTTCCCGCATGGGTGGATGTAATTGCAAAGCTCTTCCATCATGGTTGCAGGATGTGTTCCCGCATGGGTGGAAGAGCAGAGCCTTTTTAGCATGGTTGCAGGATGTGTTCTCGCATGGATAAATGTGAGTGTTAGGCCTTTCTGATGTGATTATAGGATTGGTTCCTATATGATTAGATGTGAGTGTTGGGCATGCATTTCTGATGAGTAGGTTAGATGTAAGTGTTGGGCGGGCCATTCTGACTTGGTGTTAGATATAAGCACTGAAGAAGACCTACATGGAGGCTAGGCCTACAACCATCATGAAAAAGGGCTGGCTCTGTAGAACTTCCTATGACGAGAATAATAATGAGATAGAACCCATGGTACTGATCTAGATCGAGTGAGGATCTAGATCCAGTGATGATGATCCAGATCCAGTGATGATCCAGATCTAGTGATGATGATCCAGATCGAGTGATGATCTAGATTCAGTGATGATGATCTAGATCGAGTGATGATCCAGATCCAGATGAAGATGACTTGAAGATGAAGATGACGAGAACTCAATGATGATCCAGATGACACAGAGAAGAAGACTTGTGCTGATAAATTGTGTCAAGAGAATACCTTCCTAGTTAAGAGGGAGTGTTGATGTAATTGTAACTTCAGAATGTATTCATCTGTATATCTTATGTATTGTACCCTGATGTTTATTTCAGGATGTGTCTATAATGTAATTGAGTCATGTCATACCCCAATGTTTATTCCAGGAAGTTTCTATAATGTAAACAAGTCATGTCAAGCCATCATGGGTAACCCTCCTATTGGTCAAGGGTTAAAGTCCCTATAGTTATGGGGCCCTAGGGTTATTAGACTATCCTAGAGAAGTCGACCCTAGGTGAGTCATTGTAAGTCAGGGAAATAGTCCCCACCCTTTTGTTAAGGATAAACCTCCTTGTTGGTCGGAGGAGGAAAAGTCCCCACAAGTTATGGGGCACTAGGGTTATTAGACACTCCTAGAGATGTCAGCTCTAGTAAGTAATTGTTGAGTGAGGCCGACATGCTGGAGTGGGTTTCAAGTGAACGAAAGAATATAAATAGAGAGCGAGTCTCTCTATTTATAATACACACACTCACGCATTGGGGCGCATGAGTGAGAGAGGAGAAGTTCTCTCAAATGAGAGAGAGAGAGATAGAAGCTGTGGAGATCATCTTTATGTTTTTGGGTTTTACTTTTGGTGTTGATTCTATCTCTAAGGAAGTTGTGGGGTTTTCTCCTTTATGGTTTCCCCGAGGAAAATTCTTTGTGTCTCTTGTCTCTTGTGTTGTGCTTGTGTTGTATTTTTGTGCATGTTATTCTCTCAGTTAAAGATCCTAAGATCATAATGGTAGCTTGAATGATAAAAATCTAACAATATTCCTATACTAATCATCTTTACAAATGATAAATGGGTATGTCGTATTTTTTCCTGGGAAAAAAATCACAATGGAATATATATGATAAATTGATTTAGAGATTGAAAGGAAATTACTTATCCAATATGCTTCTGGAATTCATACAAGTGCAGTATATATCGCCTTTTAAAACTTGGAACATGACTACTCTCAATATATCACTGGCATTTTTTTGTATTTCAAAAAGCGAATAAAAAACTTATATGCCTTTATCTGGACTCAAAACAACTATCCATAATGTCTTATAAGCTCAAAATACCTTCAAGAATAAGTTCTCATCTGGCTCTAAACCATAAAAGTTCATGTACATCATTACATATTAAAATATTAGAGAAATTTCTCATTTTTATGACAACCCTATTTAACAAGCTTCTATACAACTAGAATCAGTGAAAGGCGGAATGGGGCCAATCAAGCATCATAGATAGAGCACATTGTAGCTTGCAGTAACTCTACAGCCTTGGATTCAATCTTTATCCACATCCCCTGTGGGATGTTCCACCTACAAACCATCTTTGGAAACATATAAGATGATATCAGTTTATTAATGTCTTACTACTGACCACAGATAGGTCAAAGGGATTTCTAACTACAATAGTGTATGATGCAAGTGGGATCACAAAGTCCAGTCCCAAAAAGGAATATAAAAGCATGAAGCAGACCTAAACTATGTTGCACTAGATAAGATCTAAGGTTTGAGACCATGGCACTGAGAAGTAGAGTGGTAATGCATAAACATGCAAATGTTGTTGAGGAACCAATAACAAAAACTCTTGAAAGGGAGAGGTGGGGGATGATTACTCATACAAGTCAATCACCCTTGAATCGCTCTCTTTTATTTTGAGTCCAAAGTGAAGAATCCAATGACGGATCACTTTATGGAGGGCCTAGGAGAACTGTGGGATTTTGTCTCTGAACTGCCTTATTGTTTGGATGATGTACGTTTGTGTCAAGATTTGGAAAAAAAAAACCTATCCATTGGTTTTGTGTGAATTGTCCTTGGATCTAATTCAACATCCATGTAAGGCCCTCATTGGGAGGCCTTGTAGTTTCACATGGATCTAACAACGAATGAAGTGTTGTTGTATGTTTGCCTCTTGGTGCCTCTATTTGTCCGGAGCATTGGAAAAAAAGAGGTAATCTACCTAGAGGCATCCAATTTGGATTGGAGTGTCTAGATTTAGTGAGATCTAAATTCAAGGGTCTCTCTCATATAAAGGGCCAATTTGGGTTGGAGAGCTGAAAGAGGGTGGAGAGAGAGTGTCGAGACTCCCTGAAAAGACTAAAATCGAACTCCTTTTTAGAGGAATACTTGCTTTGAGGACTAATGGAGACACTTTCACACTCCAAAGCTGAGGCAAGTGAACATGGAGTTTACCCAACAAAGAGGTCAAGGTGGGGAAAATCTCATTGGTCTCAAGAGTCCTATCCAATTCGGGGGAGATAATCAGTAATAGTGGACAAATGGATGGGTGGAAGGCAAGTGAAAGGTGGTTCCATAACCAGATGGGTAATGGTGCAAGTTGTACATGGGGTAACCCTACTACCGAGCATATGAATAAGTCTTAATATTGTGTTGCTTAATGATTGAATTGTTAGTCCAAAAGAAACTAATAGATCATCACCACATTGCTACCACATATGACTAGTCATATCTACTAGTATAATCAGGAAAGACAAAATATACAAACTAATCCCATGCTATATACCTCCTTAGTCAAATGTGCATCTGGATCTAGATATACAATGCCTCTGATTGTCTGGAAGGGAAAGGAAAAAGTGTATCAATTATCTGCTCTGCTCTACTGCTCAAGTGAAGCATGGTATACTAAGTATCTCTCAGGGATCATGTGGGCTCGAAAGTGACAAGGTGGGCTGGTAATGCTACTCTAGGGCTCTGTCTGTTTCAAAAAGTACTTTGCCACCGATCATCATTGTCAAAGGTGTATGCTCATATCTCTGATGGATTGGCTCAAGTCTGGGACAAAATTGGTCTACAACATCATGGTAGCCCGACTACTATAGATGTGATAAAAAACCCTAGATCTAAGAGGCCACACATGTTATTCTAAGGTAGTTATTACATGCTTTCTGAAGATTAATAGTGGACTTATCTCTCTTGAAGAGGATTAAGGACACATTGGAGCTTGTTAGCAAGGTTAATCACTTGAGAGGATACACTTAGCATAACCACTCATTATTGTTTGACTTGTAATGTGAGTTGGTTATGTGAGATAGCATTATTGTATTGTTTTCCTTGGAAAAATCATGGGTGTCTCCAAGATTATTTTATCATTTGTCTTAGAAAGATTAGTGGATCTATGAAGACAATTATATTTTATTGTAAAAGGAGATGGAGCTCAATTCTATTTAAAGAATATCTCCCTTCATTTGAAGGGATGGGTAGATTTGTGGGGATCCCCCTTGGGGCTTAGTTGTATATTTTGAAGGCAATGCAAGCTAAGAATTTATTTTGGGAGGTATAATGTATTTGGATTTAATTTGCTGAATACCAAGTCATAAAGCTTTTGCATCAATGTGTTATGATGGCTATAATCTTGGTAACCTTGCTCCTTGTTAGAAGAAACTTAATTGTGAATCATTCTTCCTTTAAATTATGTGTCTATTGCTGGAAAAAGTATTTATGTACCTTCTTTCTTGATTCGGATTAGCTACAATTTACATTTACCATTAGTAGACCCACCCTTGTGTTGAAATTTTAGCATTTGCATGACTACGTTTAAAATTTGCAGACTAACATAAACGAATGACAAGTGCAGTAAACAACATCAACACACTGAACACAAGGGTTTTTCACTGGGGAAACCTTTAAAGGACAAAAACCCCAAAAGAATCAGTAATTTATCTCGTAAATGAGATGACAGAGTTCTTCAAAAATTCCACAAACCCTAATTGAGTTTGTACAGCAGATCCACAATTACAGAAGATAATCCATTTGCACATAAAATGCCCAATTAGAGCTTTTTAGAAAATTAGGGCTTGCTACCCTAACCTTCTCTCTCCTACTCAGAATTAGTAGGCTTCCCAGATTCCTGATTTGCCTGCCCAAATCTGCTGCCCATACCTGCTGCCCTGTGTCTTTAATTTTTATTCAATATTGGGCATAAAAAGTCAACAAGCTAAAAAATTCAAATTCGAGAAAGGAAATCAAGGCCAATGACACTTTACCTTCTTAGTCAAACTTTAAATGTATAAGTTTGAAGGTTTGAAGTGAATGGTTCTTTTTATTTTTGTGAATAGTTGGCTTTTTCTAGGAACAATGTGGTTGTTTAAAATTCCTTTTCACCAACTTGAAATATAGTTGATATATCATCGTAGCTGACATTGAATAGCTTATCCCATTAATAATACACTTATCTTTAATTCTTCTATATGATTTGTTCTATTATTTTTCTTTCATGGAATATGGATATATATTTGAATGTGTATGAATATATCTTTATTTATGCACACAAATATCTTCATGTACTTGCATATCATACCGTAGTCACATGTGCACAATAGCATGTGCTCGTGGCTAATAATTTTTTTGCTAAAATAAATCATCTTTGTTGGTGTTCATTGTTAAAATATTCATTTTATCATATATGATGCACATAGTAGGCATCTTCTTTTAGTAATCATTCATGAGTTCTTCTCTTACCATCCCATTGCTGAACAAAATCACATCATCAATGAATAACAATATTTATCTAGCAACACACACATCCTCAATTGGATTCTACAACTTTTTCTTAAACACATCCCTTATTCTTTGTCCATATCAAGTTTAGGTTATTAGATATGCATCAATACATTATGTTGTTCTCTAAGACCCTTTTGCGAACCACTTTAATAGATTGCATAATTGTTTAGGATATTTTGTTTCCTGAGCACGGTAGATTTTTGTGCTTATTAGTGTGTTTGGAAAAATAAATTGGATTTTAAGCATGTCTGTCTTTGGATCTTATTGGTTTTTATTAGAATTACAAATGATGAAATCTATGTGTTAATATTGTTCCTTTTCTCGATTCTTAAAGGGTGCTAGCTCAATGGAAGACCGCCTGCTTTACAAGCTGGAGGTTGGTGGTTCAATTCCTCAATGCCCTAATGATATTGCAATGTATTTCTAAAGGTAAAAAATGTAGTAGTGCAAGATGGATGCAAAACATGATGTAAACGTGGACGTCACACCAAACACAAAAGTGGCCGCAAAAGTCGACCTTATGTCAGACACAAATGTGGACACAAAAATGGATGTCACACTAAACGCAAAATTGGATGCAAAAAGAGACTAAACACTAGACACAATTAATGACTCAAAACTAGATGCAATACTAGGTCCAAAACTAGACACAAGTGTAGATGCTAAAGTGGACTCCTAACTAGACGTAAAATTAGACATTAAATTGAACACAAAATATGGTGTATCGATGAACATAAAACTAGGCGTAACACCGGGTGCAAAACTGGAACCAACACTTGGCGCAAACAAAAACTTAAAACAAGACACAATATTAGATGTAAAACTATACGTAATATTGAATGCAACATGGGATGTAACATTGTACACACAACTAGATGCAATATTAGATACAAACATGGGTGCAACACTAGGCGCAACACTCGGTGCAACATTGGACTCAAACATAGATGCAAAAAAATACATCAACTGGGATGCCACACTAGGTACAAACCTAGATGCAAAATACAACGTAAAACGAGATGAAACATTAGGCACAAACATGGATACAAAAAAGGACGTAAAACAAGATACAAAATTAGATGCAAATGGGGATGCAACATTATTAGTATAGTTGGATGCAAAACTAGATGCAATATTGGGCCTAAAATTGGATGCAAACCTAGATGCATAATTGGACACATAATTTTATACAAAACATGGTGCAAAATTGGGTGCAAGACTCGATGAAAAACTAGGAGCAAAATAAGACGCAACATTGGATGCCAAACTGAGCATGAAACTGGGTGCAAACAAGGATGTAACAAAGGACGCAAAAAAAGATGTAATAGAAGTTGCAAAATTGGGCCCAAATAAAGGCATAACAAAAGATGAAAAAAATTGGGCACAAAAATGGACACAAAAAAGGATGGAAAAAAGGATGGAAAAAGAGATGCAATAGATGGCGTTTTACAAAAATGTACAATAGCGCCAGGTTTAGCACTGAATTGTTCACCACAATTGGGAAAAAATTACACTAAAATCCGATGCTAAATTTGAAGCTAAATCTAGTGTTTGTTGTAGTGAAGGAAGTACTATATGTACCACGTTCGAAAAAGAACCTACTTTCCATCTCAGCTATAGACAAGAAAGGATATAGAGTTGATTTTATAGATGGACAAGTCACTCATGTGGTCCAAGGGTAAGACACTTGAAGATGATGTAGTCATTGGAGAAGAAGGAGGAGGACTGTACAAGCTCAAAGGACATCTAGGGACAGCCCTTGTCCATGAGACTACCAGCTCAAGTGAATTGTGGCATAGGAGACTTGCTCACATCAACTACAAAGCACTTCCATATGTGAGCAAGGTGGTAACAAGGTTACCATATCTGAAGATCGAACATGAAGGAACCCGCAAGGGATGTGCATAGGGAAAGAACATCAAGAATCCCTTTCCGAAAAGTGACACAAAGCTAAAGGTACGTTGGAACTAATTCATTTTGATGTATGTGGTCCTATGCCCTCCATATCCTTAAGTGGATATGAATACTATGTCATTGATGATTATTTAAGAAAGACTTAGATACACTTTTTGAAGAATAAAAGTGAAGTGTTTGGGAAATTCAAGGAATTCAAAGCCTTGATAGAGAAATAGTCAGAAAAGAGAATCAAGACACTGAGATTAGATAATGGTGGAGAATACCCTCCAAAGGAATTTGAAGCATTCTGTAAGGAGGAAGGAATAAATAGGGAACTAACCACTCCCTATAATCCCCAACGAAAATGGTGTTGCGGAAAGAAAGAATAGAACTATCATGGAAGGAATGAAGACCATAATTCATAACCAAGACCTCCTTATGCACCTATAGGCTGAACCTGCAAGAATAGTCGTATATGTGCAAAATAGATTATCTCACAATGCTATTGAATTCAAGACTCCTGAAGAAGTGTATACCGGAAAGAAACCTGAAGTAATCCATCTCAATATATTTGGTTTTCCAGTATATGTACATATTCCGAATGAGAAGAGAACCAAATTGGATCCTTTTGGTAAGAAGGGAATATTTGTAGGATACTGTGAAGTCTCCAAAGCCTTCAGGATATACATTTCAGGATTTCATCATATCGAGATTAGTAGGGATGTAACCTTCGATGAAGAGGTAGCTCTTAAGAAATCTAGAAGGTGTCAGCTTGAATAAGTACATGAAGAAGATGTACCCCACAGAAGGACAGAAGTTGAACAAACTCCTGAAATAGTAGAATCAAAAGATCATGACATGCTAGAGCCTCAGGAACCCCCTACTATGGATATCTCTTGAAAGAAAAAACCTACTTGGGTAAGAGAAATCATACAAGAAGCAGAAATATATGGAGCACCAGAAGGCACCACAAGAACCAACAAAAGATCAAATCCATATTCCAGTTATGTATCTTTGATGTGTGATCTTGTATACCAAGAACCCAACATCTATGAGGAAGTTGCATAGAAGAAATAATGGGTTGAAGCAATGACGAAAGAATATCAGTCGATCATGAAGAATGATCTTTGGGATATAGTTCCCAAACTAGAAAACAAGAGTGTGGTTTCTTCGAAATGGATCTATAAGGTAAAACATTTTGTGGATGGAAGTATTGAAAAGTACAAAGAAATATTTGTGGCTAGAGGATTCTCTCAGAAAGAGGGGATCAATTATGAAGAGACATTTGCTCCAGTATCAAGGTACACTTCCATCAAAATTATCATGGCACTTGCTTCCATGATGAAGTGGAACTTACACCAAATGGATGTAAAGACATCCTTCCTTAATGGTGTGATTGAGGAAGAGGTTTACATAGAATAGCCACAAGGTTTTTAAGTCAAATATAGAGCGAATCATGTATGTAAGTTGAAAAAGGATCTATATGGACTAAAGCAAGCTCCTAGAGCTTGGTATGGAAGAATAGATAGCTTCTTGACAAGCATGGGATTTACCAAGAGTAAATATTATCCTAATTTTTATATGAAGATTATGGATGATGAACCAGTCATACTATTATTGTATGTGGATGATCTATTTCTGACTAGAAATGAGAAACGGATCAAGGATTGCAAGAAGAATCTAGCTGAAGAATTCAAGATGAAAGATATTGGATTGATGCATTATTTCCTAGGGCTAGAAGTGTGGCAGAGCCCGAAAGGAATCTTTCTGAATCAGGGAAAGTATGCAGTAGAAATCTTGAAAAGATTTGATATGTTGGATTGTAAATTCATAGCCACACCCATGGACACCAACTTGAAGCTGTTGTCTGATGAGACATCCGAGCTAGTGGACATGACTCACTATAGATAGATTATTGGGTCATTAATGTATTTGACGAACACAAGGCCAGATATATGCTTTGATTTGAACACCTTGAGTCAATGTCTAGTTAAACATAGACAGGTTCACTTGATAGCTACAAAGCATGTGATGAGGTACCTAAAAGGTACAATTGATTTGGGATTGTACTATGGAAGAGATCATGACTACAATTTGCATGGGTATACGGATTCAGATTGGGTAGGAAGCGCCGCAAATAGGAAAAGCACATCAGGCGGATTTTATTGTCTAGGATCCACCATGATCTCATGGTTTAGTAAGCAACGGTCCTGTGTTTCTCTCAGCATGGCTGAAGTAGAGTATATTGTAGCTTGCTCCACTTGTTGTGAAGTGATATGGCTTTGAAAGATGATGTCAGGCATATTTGACATGGATGTGGACACCACAGTAATTTTCTGTGACAACCACAGTTGTATAAATATGAAAGATAATCTGGTGTTCCATGACAAATCGAAGCATATAGAAATCCGATATTTATATATAAGGGATATGGTACAAAATGGATCCATCAAGCTCCAGTATGTGGGTACCGATAAGCAAGTTGTTGATATACTGACCAAGCCTCTATCTCAAATGAAGTTTGATTATTTCTGCGACAAGCTTGGTGTAGTTCATAAGGACTTTCTTCGCAAGGAGGAGAAGTGATGGGACTACAAATGATGGACCCTCTTAGAAAAAAGGAATATGAGGTTGGAAACATTGACCCTCCTCGGACGAAGGGGGGGTAGGTTGATGATATGCAAACTTCCTAGGAAAGGGGGAGTAATGATGAGACTGACATTGATGATGGATGATAGTGATGATGTTCTGACATTTTCTTGTGGAAGATAGTATCCTCTCTTGAGGATGGAAGGTATAACACTCTGTTCATGAGACCGATCCTTAATAGCTAAGGATGGCCCTGTAGATGTTACCCTTGCATGGAGAGTACTCACATTCACTTGCGGATGATAGTATCCTCTCTCGAGGATAGCAGGTATAACATTCTTTTGATGAGAATGGTCCTTACTAGCTAAGGATGGCCCTACAAGATGTTACTCTCATGGAGAGTACCCACATTCAATTGTGGATAATGTAGATTAAACACTCACTTAGCACTGGTCCTTACCTGTGTGGTTTGGATGCTCTACGACGAGTCCTCACAGATGCCATGACTGACATTGTGTATGCAGTAGAGATCTTCTATGGAGATGATACTCTTGTATGAAAAGTATGCCTACATTCATATGTAGATGCCATAGAATAACACTTGCTTAGGAGTGGTCCTAACCTGTGTGGTATGGATTCTCTATGATGAGTCCTCATGAACGACGTAGTATAAAACTGACTTGGGAGAGGTCCTAACCTGTGTGGTATGGATGTGCTACGATGGGTCAACATTGTGTATGCATTCAAGATCTACTCTGCAGACAATACTCTTACTTGGTAGAGTATACCTACACATGAGTTTAGATACCTTAGTATAACACTCACTTGTGAGTGGTCCTAACCTATGTGATATGGATGGTCTATGATGAGTCCTCACGGATTATAGGGTCAGCACTAAGTGTAGTCGAGATCTACATTTAGTCGTAGACGATTCAACTGATCCGATTTCATGGATCATGTTGATGGAGGATTGCATTGTCTTTGGACTTATGTCCTAAAGTGATCAATATTGATCATCCCGCAAATAGATCACGTGTACTGTAGGTAGCATGGTGGAGAAGGATCAAGTAGACTGAAGTACAACAGTGAAGGGTCAAGTATATCGAAGTGTGGTTGCAAAGGATCAAGAAGGATCGAAGTGATGTTGCAAAGGATCGAAAGGATTGAAGTGCTGCTACAAGGATCGTGAAAGATCAAAAGGCTACTGCAGAAGATCAAAGTGCTGCTGCAAAGGATCAAGAAGATCAAAGTGTTGCTGCAAAGGATTGAAAACATCGAAGTGCTGCTACAAAGGATCGAGAAGATCAAAGTGTTGTTGCAAAGGATCAAGAAGATCGAAGTGTTGTTGCAAAGGATCAAAGTACTACAAAGGATAAGAAGATCAAAGTTTCACTGAAAAGGATATGAAGATCGAAGTACTAATGCAAAGGATCTAGTAAATCGAAGTGTTGCTACGAAGGATCGAAAGATCGATGCGTTGCTGCAAAGAAAGGATCAAGTGATCATGTGATGCAGAAGATGAAGAGTAACTGTTCCAAGTTACTAATTGTGAAAAACTTTTTGTGACGTATAGATGTATCTCCTCAATGTACTGTTGTAATTGTCTCTTTGTTCTCCTATAGTCTATGATGATGTTGTCAGTATAATAACCTTCTCATTAAGGGGGAGTGTTGAAATATTGTAAATTCAAAGGACATTCTAAATATATTTTACTGATGTAACCCAAGGGAGATGTTATTATTCCTCCGATAGGGTGTTACTATTGCATTTGGTCATCATAGAGTCATGAGGTAAAACTTCCTCTTGTGTCGGGTCTTTACTACCCCAATTAATAATATAATATACTGTTTTGAGAATTCCTAGGTGAAGTTGGCCCATATAGTTTATTGGGGTCAACTTGCTAGTGCAAAAAGTCAATTGACAATTAGTATAAATAGAGGAGTTGTGGTTCTTATTTGAAGACAGACTCACTCACTTGTGTAGCGCATGGGAGAGAGAGGGGGGGGGGGAGGGAGAGAGAGAGAGAGAGAGAGAGAGAAAAGAAGGAGGACAACAACTGTTTTTTGTTGTATTTTATACATCTTATACAAAGGAAGTTTTTGCTGAGTTTTCTTCCCCTTGATGGTTTCCTAGGATAAATGTTGTGTCCATCTTGTGATTGTGTTTCTATCAGTGATTCTTGATATGCTGCTAGGATTTTTTGAATTGAATACTATTGAATCTAGTCTAGCATATGAAAACTTAACAGTACTTATTAATCATAATAACATAACATGTATCATAAAAAAATTATTATGTAATGAAATAGACTTAATAATAAATGTATTCGGAAACATAAACAAAAAAAGAAATGAAATCCACTAGGGAAAAAAGTTAAAGGCTAGTGAAGCCAGGGGAATCCGATCAGTGATGTTCGAAAACTATCTTGGTGTCTTCGAACGTTGTGAACTTGTGAACTTGGACGATTACAATGGACCTATAATTTGCTCATTATTATTATTAACCAAGATATTAGACTATTTTGTAGGGCCTTACGAATGTTAGCCGTTGCCTTAGTTTCATAGTTGGAAGGAAATAGATTAACAAACAAGTGAAATTAGAAACATAGTTGCTAAGTACCTGCCTTTTAAGAAAAGTTTGAAGAAAACAGTAACAAGCTTGATTTTTTAAGTGGTATAAGGAATTAAACATTAATAAATATATAACCCAAAAGAACAAAAATAAAAATGAAATATAAAAAAAAAAATCATACTAATATTAACATTAATAAACTTTAGATTTTTAAATCAAAATAATTAAATATAGAAAAAGTAGCATTAAATGTATATTTTATAATATGTAACATTAAATGTATATTTTATATTTCTTTAGAATATTATAATGAGATTAAATGAGAGTCGGAATATTAGATTTTTTTAGAGTGTGGTACACATTATGTATGGGACTTTAGTTATGTTAATGAGAGGTTGATCATGGAGAAAAATATACTCAAGAACCATTAATATTTTTTGATGAAGTCTATAACAACTTGTGAATAGATTATTATGAGTTTTTTAAATATGATCACTAGGTAATAATTTGTGGGTTGGGAAAAGTTTGTGTTGTCTGTCTAGAAGGGCATATACAAATGGAAAGTGCCCATACCTTGATTCCAAGGCATACGAGTCATCTTAATGTCGTGATTTGAACTTGGGTGGGGAGAATAACATCCAATCCTCCCAACCACTCGATCAAACTCTAGTTAAGAGTATTCCTTAAAAAATAAAACATCCAACAATTTCTATTGCTTGCTAATTATGATGTGCATCGAGCTTTCCCTTAATCATGGTATTAAAGTTAAGGATTAGATGATGTCAATATATGCACCCAACTGTTATTACAACACATAGATAAATAAATAAATATATGTATATTTAGAGTACAAACTAACTATTATCTATATAGTTAGTTAGTCTATAAATGGAATACAAAATTTTTAGAAACATAAAACTTTATCTTAAACAAAAATCTATTAAAAAGATTTTACATATTTTTGATATGAGGATTTGGAACTTAAGACTTAAAGCCTTTTTTCAACACATAGACAAATCAAAACATATTTTAACACTTACCATTCAAAACTCGATTTAATTAGTTCACCTAACCTAAAATTAATAATAATAAATTTTTTAATCAAAATTTAAAGGAGAAGTCTAGGGAAGGGACAAATTTCCCTAAACCTTTTTTACCAGAATCCAATGTTTTTCTCTCTTTTTTTTGCAAATTTATTAGTATTTCAATGGTGATTTTGAAGGTATAAATAGATTCAACACCTTCAGAAACCTCAAGACACCCAAAATTTTGAAATTTAACAACTATAATCTCAATTTCTAGAATTTTCAACCAATTTTATCTAAAAAAATAGCTCAAACATGCGTGAATTAGTCGAATTTGTCTCTTGGTTAGACTATCTCAAACTTAAAACTCAAACTTATCTGTGAGGTATAATCATAACCTACATACACAAACCCAAATACATCTTGTATTTTCTTTAATACTCAACATTTAAAACCCCCTTGCTTATTAACTCATTTTTATTCCATTATAAATTCTTTAGTTCACACCATGAATTGAGACT
>LPNX010803355.1:201719-258516 GCA_001517045.1 Pseudotsuga menziesii
GTCTGTTATGGCCGTGAGCGTGAGATGCAGCAATAGAGGCACACAAATTGGGGAAATTTATGGTATCATGTTGCATGTCACTATAGCCATTGATGTGAAATGAGCATCACGAAATTGACAGGGTTGCGTGGGAGATAGACAAGTCGTCTCATAATTTATTTTAATTTTAAAAAGTTTAATTTAATTTTAAATGTCATTGGTATAATAAATGACATTAAATTTTAAAAAAACTTAAAAATAAATGTTGATGGACCAAGTACCCACATTAAGTGCATAAAAAAAGAGTTGTACTTAAGTGATGTCATAGCGTTCATGTGTCATCTGAAAACCAGATACCAAATTCCAATGCCGAAATCATGTTTGATTAGCCAATGAAAAGTTTACAAATTAGCAAATAAATACATTTTTATTGAAATTAAAATTCATTATTTACAAAGTTCTAAAGTTAAACTTTGTAAATGCTATTTTTAATTTTTGAACTAATGCAAAGTCAAGGGAGTTTGACTTGCACCCGATTACAATATACCTGCCTGAGGCAGGTATAATAAGTATTGGGACGTGAGTCACCAATAAACATTAATATTATTAATATTGAGGGAATGATTAATTAATGGGCACTCCTATAATCATTCTCCTTTACACAACAACTATGGCAACTTTAGCCAATACCACTTTAAAATGGCGAGTATATACATATAAAAATATAAGAAAGGATGTATGGGTATAATATATATATATATATATATATATATATATATAAGTCTAGTAGTTATTAAATTAATGGAGTGTTATAGAGTGTATGTATTAGAATCTATACCTTAAGTATAGAAGGACACTTGTCCATTTAATGTAGGAGATAAGTGAATGTTAAGTGTGAGAATTGAATGAATATATTTTAAGTAAAAAAACACAATTTTGTGGTCGGATAGGGTTTGGGGAATGAAAGAGGCATAACCCCTCTTTTGGAGGGATATTTTTTTATAAGATAGGAAACCTCTTCAAAGAGAGTCGAGCCCATGATTGGAGTGGAGAGAGGTTGTATGGCCTTCTCATGGTTGTGCCTACATGGAAAATAAGGGAGGGGACACATTTTTGGGATTCTAGGGTCTCCTCAATATCTATTTATATAATGGGATTGAGAAGGGAAAGAGAGGTTGGCCTCATTGTTTATGTTTATTCTTTTTCCTTATAAGAATGAATTCTTTTTCCTATAAGAATGATTTCCAATTTCCATTTCCAATTTCCATTTGGAGAGCATTGACTTGTATGCTAATCAAATTATTGTTATGCATGAATTCCCAACCTCCAAGACAAGAGTGACCCCTATTAAGAGAGTTGAACCACTTATTCGTTAAATTTTTGTTATGCATATTATCTAAGATGCCAAGGTACTGGGAATCTTCCATGAGAGAGTTGACCCTTTCTTAACGACTTATATTATTTATGGTTTAATGTCATTGAAAATGTGGAGGTGCTAACTTATATTATTTATGGTTTAATGTCATTGAAAACGTGGGAGTGCTTTTGAGATCTAGGGGATATATATATATATACTTTGAATTTTGTTTGGGGTCTTTTTTTCTTTGGTTTTGCATGAAGAATTGGGAGGGAAACCTAATGGAAAGGTTGTTGACCCAAGGACTTGCCACATGACCTTTATTTAGGTGTTGTTACCAATTAGGAGGGATACTAGCCTATTTGTTATTGTTTACTGTGATTTGGATTTCAATAGAAGGATGGTATGTGATTAGATAAGCGATCTCTTTGAGATAGTCGTTGCATGCATATATTTTTTTGTTGAAGGTTTTGCTTATTGCAGAAACTAAAAAGGCAAAAAGGTGATTTCATTGAGATAATGCTTGCATGTTTTTGCCTGGTTGTAGAATGTGGTTATTATAGACTTTGAACATGGGTGATCTCTATATAAGAGAGTCATTCACCTTACTATATTTTAAATGGCTATTGGATATGGGTGATTTCTACAATCTGAAGAACTGTCCCATTCACCTAGTCTTTCTATGCATTTGTATGGAAGGGCTAGCGCGATATCGAGAGAGATTTGACCCATGCCTTATTTATTTTCGTATGTATTTATCTATGATCAACACTACTTGAATGGTGGGAAATAACCAGTGTTTTATCCTACTGGGAGATCTCTTAGAGAGCTATCCCATGGGATTATATTTACTTAGGCATTGCATGTATAATTATTGAGCATTTTATTTTGTGGTCAAGAATAGATAGGATAATGATTGCACTCTTTTGTAGTCATTGCATTTTTTTGTTCTTTAGCTTGCATCGAGCAGGTAGGGTGATCTCCCAAAAGATCAACCCCTGCGATTTTAATACTTTTCACTATTGGATTGATCAAGGAGTATAGGGAAATCTCCACGAAGATCGACTCCTGCGACTAGAATATTTTCAACCATTATATTGTCAATCAACTATTATTTCTTCCATGCATGGGAAATGTTGTATAGCTTTACTAGATGAAGAGTAGGGTGACCTCCATAAAGTATCAATCCATGCTTCATTTGATTGTTGTACATTTTCATATGTAAGGAAAGAGGGCGATCTCAACAATGAGAGAAACTATCACTAATTATAGATGGTCATCCTCTGCTATGAGGGAGTTGACCCTTCTTGGTCTTTAATGATTATTGCTATGTGATCGTTTAGTTTGGTGGCCCTTTCTATGAGGGAGCCAACCCTTGATCCCTATAGTTAAAGTAATTGTGGTGTATGTTATGACCACATAGCTAGGTGATTTCCTTAGTAACCAATCCATGCAGTTGAATATTTGATATGTTTACTATGTTAATGGGAAGGGTGATCTCCCTCTTAGGGAAGAGTCGACCCATACATTTCTTGTGACTATGTGTTGAATTATCAAATAGTAGGGAAACCTTCCTTAGAAAGAGTCTACCCATGCAATGACTCTATTTACTATGTATTTTACCTATATTGTATTCTAATTATATTTCCAAGGGGGAGACTAGCGAACTACTCGTAGGAGTTTACCCATACAATATGTTGTGTTGCAATGTCTTTTAATTACTAAGTAGTGGAGGCATCTCTCCCTTAGTCCTGCGCAAGATACTTTTTTGTCTCTCCTTTCCTTAGTGGATTCGTTGCCCAAATCGGGGGTGGAAGCTGTGTTGAGAGATTGAGGAGCACGATTAACATATGGTTGGGTAAAATGTTGTAGCCACACATCCAGTCACCAAGAAATTTGTTCCAATCAAGTATTCTTCTACGTGTTGTTATCCAATTATTGTTGTGTATAACTGCTCCTAGTTATCATGTACTTATTATTACCCAATGAAGTTGACTAATAGTAATCATGTGTTGATAACGTCACCACGATTATGTGTATAAGATGTTATTTCTGCAATTCTAAAATATAAGAGTAATATAGATTAAGTGCATTACGAGGATGATTGTATGTGTTTGACTATATAATTATCTAGACAATATTAATTAGTCAATGGATGTTCAAACAAAGCATTACATTGTATTGCATTAAACCTTTATAAATTTTCAAACGGTCAGCTTTTATGAATTATTGGTGTAAGGTTAATATAATGTTCTCGTTATTGGGATGTTTTGATTGATAGAACATTTGATCTCCATATATTGTAATTTAACAATTAGTCATTCTGCTAATAAATGCTTTGTTAAAAATAAGTATGCATGGCCCCTATATACTGTGAATATTGTATGCATATGTGATCATATCATTATGTTAGTGCAGTAGCGAGATAAATTGGTTTCTCCCTTATTCTTTACTATAATTTGGATTAATTAACTAGTTTTCATTCTCCAATGGCAAAACATGAATGCAGACTAGTAGTATGATTGGTAGTTGTTAATATTATGTCATGTTATGCACATTCCCATCATATTATTGATGTTGAATTTCAAAATAACTGTTGTTGGCAGGTGGAAGTAGTTAAGATATAATGTTCTTGACCAATCTTCGATTATTGATCTAGAAGTTTAGTCTAAAGGATGATGAGATGGGGGGTGGTTTTTTCTATTAAAACTCAAGTGTGGCCTCAATGAATCTATTGAAATTTATTCCTAGTATTATAAACTTTAAAGTACGTAAATACATTGGAATACTATGGTCCATGGTATTTCTTGTAGAGAGATCACTGCAAGAAGTGTACTTTAGAGTAAATGATAATTTAGTCATGATGTTGTTATTGGTCATTGTTAATGGTAATTAACAATACAAGCATATTGCATGTCTAGGGTGAATAAGGGATGCATGTATAATCATTCTTTGATTGCATAGTCTAGGATAGATAAGTAAAATAAACTAGGTGTGCTTGCAAGAATGATACATTAATTTTCAGAATAGGAACATCATGGATGCATGTGGATGCCATGTTTTTACATAAGATAGATGGAATGAGAACATCATTAGAATATTTTGTACGCCATGTTAAAGTTTAAATCTAATGATGATATTAAGGCATTAATGTATATTGTTCCTGTTGTTAAAAGGTAAAGAAAGAAAAAAATTCTACACCCATGCCCCAACTGATTATTGAGGGTTCATTACAATTTAAGTATATTGATAGATAAGTAAAAAAGAGAAGGTGGATTGGAAGGGGTCAAAATCTCTATTATTTTTAGAATTACACATTTCTTATTTGTAAATGATGTTTTGTTGTTTAGAAAAGGCTCTACAGGCGAATGGAAAGCATATATAAGCAAATTTTGGATCTATTTTGTGATGCTATAGGTATGGCTTCCAGCATAACAAAATATTACTTCTTGGAAAATGGGGTTGATCAAGGAACTTTAGATCATATTAATCTCCTCTTTCCATATTAGATAGATAAAATGAATGTAGGTATGAAATATCTTGGATATTTTTTGAAGCCAAATAATTACCTAGCTGAGGATTGGATATGGATCTTGAGGAAAGTGAAAAAAAAGAATTGGTAATTAGTGGTACAGATGGATTTCCTGGGGTGGGAGATTTATTTTGGTGAAGGTTGTTCTTGAAAATATACCATTTTACTGGTTAACATTGGATAATATCTCGAAATCCATCTAAGAAAATATGAGTGTTTGTCTTCCTCTAGACTGGTGACAAGCACAAAGAAGGGGTTCACTTGATGAGATGGGAAAGGATGGCAAGGCCCAAAAACTTGGTGGTTGGGGCATTAAAAATATCTTTCAAAATTCTTTGGAGGAGAGGGTATGTGGAGTATGGTGATTAAATATAAGTATCTAAAACACATATCGGTTATAGAATGGATTAACACATTCAACAAGAAGGAAAAACAAGTGTCAAACATTTGGAACTATTTTAAAAGCTCCTTTCATATTTTGGGGAATGAGCTAACTTGGAAACTAAGGAATGACCACTGTATCAAAATAGGGGAGGGTCCTTTTGTTGAAGAAGTTGGTTTCTATAGAATATCTAATGCTCTTGTAAATATTTTCAAAGCAAAAAGATTTTAATTTTTATATGAAGTGGGGGAAAATGATGATGGGAGTGGAGGTAGCCAAAGATGGAAACATGCTCAAGATCTGGAGTTACAGGGAGCCTGTATAGAGGAATGGAACATAAATACATACATACATACATACATATGGGTGCATCCATGGAGCTGGGTTACACATTTTTGCAAGGCACCTTCGGAAAAAACAAAAAACATACCTCGATCGAGCAATTTTTAAACCCTTGATCGAGGTCATAACACCTCAATCGAGAGTTTAACAAAACCTAGATCTAGGTTTTAAGACCTCGATCTAGGTTTTAATACCTCGATCTAGGTTTTAAGAAAACCTCGATCGAGGTTTTAAGGCCGTGATTGAGGTCCTTGTGAAAACAAAATTATAAAAACAGGTTTAAACGGTAGCTCGATTGAGGATTTAATAAATCCTCGATCAAGGGTTTAATAAAACCTCGATCGAGGGATGTTAATACCTTGATCGAGGGCCTGAAAAACAAAGAATTAGCCCTCTTACAGGAAAATAAATGTTTCTCGGTGTCTTTTAGGGGTGTAAACCCTGCCATTCATGTCACATAACTGAGTGGAGTTCATATCGATAGATTCATCACCGAATCCTCTATCCATTGAGGTATCATGCATGCGTTTTGGAATTCATATGTTTTTCTTTAATTAGTTCTAAAACTTACACTTAGAAAACCTCACAACAACTTCGAAGCAGCTCAAAGAAAAATAAGCAGGGTAAAAAATACACATCCAAAAATTTCTTTAAAATGCACAGCCCACACATCGGCGCATCCTCTTCAAAAGGGTATCTTTGGTTTTTCAATTTTTGAAAATAGTGAAAAAAAAGTTGGGATGGACACACATGTGTATAAAATGATGTTGAAATCAGTTGTGTTCTATTATCACTGAAGTTAACTCTCGACTACCAAAGATCCAAGCTTAGATAAATCTTAATGATGTGGAAAAAGTAGATATGTATGAGAGTTTATGAATAGGTAATTATGACATGGGAAAAATGGCTACAACAGTTGTATAAATGTAACACGTTGTAATAGAAATATTTGCGAGTGTGAACTTATAGAAAAAATAAGCTAATCCCATTCCATATCATTAATAAACATGTATATAACTCATAAGAATTCTGGTATGGATGCATAAGGACCATACATAGAACAAAATCATGAACAACACATAATTTATCAATTCATAATAAAACAAAATAAGGCTCATCTCGACTATAATCACTCCAAAGCATCTCTTCATATTAAAGGAATCAAAATAAATATATGTCTTCCTGCAACCAACAGTAGCAACTCTTTCTAACCTTGCCTCATCCCTTGGCTGGAACTCTCTCCTTTTTCATCAAAATGATAAGCTTTTATAAATAAAATACAAAGAACAAATTATTGACAGCATTAGGAATTGAGTCTATCTAGAAATAAATGATATCTAAGTTTCAATTACAACAAATATGGAAAGCTCTGTTTAACTGCCAGCTGGTCCCTCGATTCCTGATCCACTGCCTGATAATCTAGAATTTTTTTGTTATTGACCTTCTAGACTTGCCATTTGTATTCGATATTCAAATATATAGATGCTTTATGAGAATATTGCTTGTAATCTGGAACTAAATGCATGAAGAAGTCAATTTCATCCTCTATCTCTCAATACTTTACCCTTGGAAGTTACAATGCTTAAATATGACCCAAAGATGCTCATCAAGATCCTAGAAATCGGGTATTCTCGTTAATTACTGCTCCAGGTATTCCTCATTCTATCAAATCTACAATTGACGTTGATCTTGTGCCTGAGAATCTGAAATGTGCTCTACCACTATTGTATGAAGCTCAAGTTTGCTTCTATTTAATGCTTGAATGTTAAAACCCTGTCCTCAACCATCGATTATAATATTCTTTAAAACTTTGTCGATTGCCATAAGATTTCACCTTCCTTAAGCACAGTGACATCATTCTTCAAGGTAAGTAAAAACAAGTAAAGCACAGAAACATGAGCCTTCACTTTTGCAATTTTACTTATCTTTTCCAGGTGTTCTTTATAATACTACATTCAATTTTGATCCAAAGTCTCGTGATAACTGTGATTTGCATTTGGCAGGTTCTCCCTGTGGCGTTCTGATGGCGTTGAACACTTTGACACTCCTTTGTCACCTGGGTATGCTCAACATCATGGCGTATTCATATCTCCTTCTTGACAGAAATACATTTATATATCTTAATTCCAATTGGTGTAGGATCTTTCACATGACCTGGAGTTGGTGGTCTTTATCAACATTTTGCTATGACAATTGGACGCACTATGAAACCCGTGGGCTTCGCTTGGATGCTCTGTAAACACTTGTAAAATTTCCCTTCATTACAAAAAATCGATACATGCTGCTAGTATATAACTAAGGATAAAGAAAATGAGAAATTCAAAGGGAATCTAGGGTGAAAATATGAATGGAAACTATGTAAAGTTGAATATTCTAAAATAAATCTAGAACACAACCCTAGAGATAACATTGTCGCTTTCGAAAAATAATAAATAATTGTATATTGTGAAATAAATTAACAAAAAATATGCAAACCACAGTGCATTTTGTGTAGATCATCCTCATATATATATTTTTAAAGTATTAATGTAAGATTGAATTATTGGGGTTGGACACGAGCCACTTATTAACTTCTTCAAAATTTTAAGGTCACACGGTTCATTAAATGCGAAATTTTACACATTAAATGACATCGGAATATTTTTTAAAAAATATCGTTGGAAAGCCAACATAATATTCTAAAATTTGTTTTTTTACTGCAATTCGAAATTCACATGCCAATATATACGTTTCGAGGGCTTCTATCTAGCACATGAGTAAAAAATTAGGTTTTCATCGCCAAATTTGGCCAAAAAGTGTTACCCACCTTCATGGAATCATACATACATACACACATACATATGGGGCATTCAAATTGTTGACAATGAGGATAGTTTGGTATGGCTGTGGAATGAGAAGACTAGAAAGGTAAATGCTAAACAAGGACCTATGAAGCAATCTTCTTTTCATCACTTGAAGTTGGATATATTTGGTGGTTTACTTCTCTTTGGAAATGACATATCCCATTAAAAATAAAGCTTCTATGTTTCCTTGCTCTGGAAATTAAGATATTAACCATGGATAATTTATTGAAGAGGGGTGGTTAAGGCCCTAATATTTGCATTATGTGCAACGTTACAATAAAGTCTATAAAACATGATGATTCATTGTTCCTTTACAAATATGGTATGGAAAGAGGTACAAAAGCTTTCAAAATAACATAGAATTGGGTCTCGGGATTCGAGGTGCCAATGCATCGAAGGAGCTACCATGTTTTTTCTGTTGGAAAATTTGGAAACACATAAATGGTGTAAATGTTTAGGGGAAATAAAAAATGCTATAAAAGTTTGCCTTAAAGCAGTAGGAGCATATGGGGAAATTCATAATGAGGAGGGTGTAAGATAGGGTAGACATTATAGATATGTTAGGGTTCCTTCTTTTATATGTTATTTTAATGGGGCCTATCAAGAAAATGGACAAATATGTGGTGTTGGTGCTCTATTGAAATTGAGTGAGTCTCATATGATAGAAATGAAGATGAATTGTGGAAGGGGAACCAAAACACATGGTGAACTACTTTCTTTTTGGGGACTTTTATACTATGATAGCACTAAAAAAATTGTTCATTTGAAGGTAGGATAGAAACTCCAAAGTGATAATTGATTCGGCTCTCCAATTTGGCCAATTTTTGGTAGTCTCTCTCGAAGGATGGAAACAAAAAAATTAGGAACCTACATAACCTTTTTTCAGAAATAAACTTTCAACTTATTTACAAAAAATATAATGGTGAATGATACTTGCTCTCAAAATAAGCCTTAACATTGAATGAAAATGTCATTAACTTTGAGGAAACAAATGGCCCTATTGTGCTCTAAGAGGGCACCCTTTCTACATTTGAATTGTATTGGAGTTGTTAAGTTTATTTTATACTTTTACTATAAAGTACAACAATTTTTTCTTGGTGAAAAAAAACTCCAATAACTTAATTCTTATATTATGGAACGTATGGAACCACTTTAAAATTATCTTATATATTTAGCATTACTATTTTTGCCCAACTTTGACCTTTTAACTTGTTATTTTTACCAAAACCTTTTATGTAATGCCTTAATTGTTGAGCTAGTGGATGTTAGAGACGTCTACACCCCCTAATAGTTGCTCCCTTAAATATTTCATTTAAGGACATCCATTCTCTTATTACTTTGGTGATGGTGGCATCTGACAATGCACTAGGCATTCTCTAAATGAAACTATGTAATAGCCCTTTTATTCATGGGATATTAAAGAATACATCTAATTTCACTAGATATTGATAAATATCTAGCAAAATCCTTTTGTTGAACCATCATCTCAATACATATTTTCAATTTTAAAATACCACTATAGATCCATCTTAACTATGACTCTACCAATGGCATAGAGGGATCAAGTTCTCTTGAGGTGCTAACCCTTTTTAATTTACAAAAATGCCTAATAAGTATTCCTATTTGGGAGGGAAATGTCCAACTTGCTTAAGTATAAATATCAATAGAAGAATGAGTTGATTAGCATTAATAATCAAATAATCAAATAGTTTTCCAATGAATATTAAGAGTAGTTTATGAGTAAAATAATCCATATAATTTTTTTAAAGTCTAGATTTCGAGAATAAATTGAAATTTGAAAAACATTTTACCATCAAATGAAGATTTTAAACATTTATCCAAATGTTTTTGAAAAATGACTTGTTTTCCTTTATAAATAAAAATGAACATTTACATGTTAGGGTTAACCTTGACTTGATAATGAGCAAGGACGGAAGTTGTTTAAGGCACATGGTTACATGGTTTTAGTGGTTTCTTGCAAGTTGTATTTGCATTTAAAGAACCTTATAAATATGGTTGTAATATTTCATTGTAATCTGGTTTCAAGTCAACTAAATTTTAAATTGAAATTTGACATATAATTACATAAATGTGTTTCACAATTTAGCTAATTTAAAATTAAATTTTATATGTTCTTGGTTTTATAATTTTTCTTCTTAGTTCTCAAGTCAATTGAATTTTACTACTAATATTTTACTATTGGGTTTGTAAGATTGTGAGTATTTCCTTAAAAAAATATTATTGGGAAGGCAACATAATATTTTACAATTTGTTTTTTTAGTGTAAGTCGAATTCACATGGCATATATAGGTTTCAAGGGCTTCTATCTAGAACATGAGTAAAAAAATCATGTTTTCATCGCCAAATTTGGCCAAAAAGTGTTACCCACCTTCATGGAATCACCCATACATACATACATATATGTGGCATTCAAATCGTTGATGAGGATAGTTTGGTATGATCATGGCATGAGAAGACTACAAAGGTAAATGCTAAACAAGGACTTATGAAGCAATCTTCTTTTCATCACTTGAAGTTGGATATATTTGGTGGTTTACTTCTCTTTGGAAATGACTTATCCCATTAAAAATAAATCTTTCATGTTTCCTTGCTCTGGAAATTAAGATATTAACCTAGGATAATTTATTGAAGAGGGGTGGTTAAGGCCGTAATATTTGCATTGTGCGCAACATTATAATAAAGTCTATAAAACATTTGATGATTCATTGTTCCTTTACAAATATGGTATGGAAAGAGGTACAAAAGCTTTCAAAATAGCATAGAATTGGGTCTCAGACACTAAATATTCAAAACTGGATTCGAGGTGCCAATGCATCGAAGGAGCTACCATGTTTTTTCTGTTGGGAAATTTGGAAACACATATATGGTGTAAATTTTTATGGGAAATAAAAAATGCTATAAAAGTTTGCCTTAAAGCAGTAGAAGCATATGGGAAAATTCATAATGAGAAGGGTGTAAGATAGGGTAGACATTATAGATATGTTAGGCTTCCTTCTATTAATTTAAGATGGCCTATATGTTATTTTAATGGGGCCTCTCAAAAAAATAGACAAATATTTGGTGTTGGTGCTCTATTGAAATTGAGTGAGTCTCATATGATAGACATGAAGATGAATTGTGGAAGGGGAACCAAAACACAGGGTGAACTACTTGCTCTTTGGGGACTTTTATACTATGTTAGCACTAAACACATTGTTCATTTGAAGGTAGGATAGGAACTCTAAAGTGATAATTGATTTGACTCTTGAACTTGGCCAATTTTTGGTGGTCTCTCTTGAAGGATGGAAGAAAAAAAATTAGGAACTATAACACCCTGGTTTTGACCCCGTTTGCATTGAATGTATACAATGTACATATTGTAATTAATCATGGTGTTGAGCTACAGGAAAAAAAAATCCGCACCATGGATTATCGTTTTATGTTTCGGTGATTAAATCAGTCCCGATGGTATTTTGTGCTAGCCAGGCACGTTGCGATTTTAAATCATCATGTAAATATGCAATTAATTAAAAACCCACAACCAGCTATGTCAATGCAACAATAATGGGAAGGGGCATGATTTCCTAAGGATAAGGGGGGGGTATTCAAACCTTTGGTCCAATGGGTAAAATCCAAATGTCAAAGGGAGAACCCATCAAACTATCAACTACTTTTCTTGTCTCATTCACCCAATCATTTATTACTGCCAGAAATTGGTTGGGTTGGTTATTGCATGGGATGGGCAAGGCATGACAACCCAAATTCGAATTGGAGAAGCCATCAGTTTTTGGGAAACACATTTTGACTCCTTGGTCAAGAAAAAACCCAAAAACGTAGGCCATTCTACCATGCTTTCGTGTTGGCATGTTTTCCTCACCCATTTTTCCTTCATGGGAGCTCTCTCAGGCATCCAGAACTTGTTGTGTGTGAAATCATTGACGTTTTTGGTCTTCCCCACAATTTTGGAGCTCCTCGCATTCACCATTCATGTTCTCTGTTGTGCTCTTCATTTTTCCTAGGGCTAGGAAGTGTTTTTGTTAACGTTCAGTTGTTGGGATCACTCCTGGGCGTTTTTGTGTTGTTTCCACCTCTCCACGGTTGGGGAATTTCGTGTTCAGAGTTGTATAGCCAAAGGGGGAACAGAGCCATGAATTTGGGTGCCGATCGAGTTTGTTTTGGCCACGTTAGGGCCATAAACGAATCTGGAATTCGAATTGCTGCTAAGGGGGTTGTTTTACCCATCTGCAAATTCATTTTTTTGGCTCCCAAGTCGATTTTTATCAATCCCAGATCTGGAAATTGTTGTGTATGCCTCTACTGTTTTGGTTGAACTATTTTTGGAGTGGAAATGGGGTCTGAGCCTGCTTGATAAACCTAGTGTGTGCAGGAGCCTCACAGACAAAGCTAGAAGGTTGGCTTTCTTCTTTACACCCCCTGAATAGCACAGGAAGGGAAGGCATAGCCCGAGAGACTGTGTAGCAGAGAAGGGGATGCTTCCTTGTGTTGGGTGTGTGTGGATGTTTTAGAAGTTAGGCTAGTTCTGGTGCAAGTGTCCATAGCTCTAGGATTGAGCTCACTAGCTTAGCAGCCAACCTTTCCAGCTCCCTATTAGCCTGATAAACCCAAATGTGTTGGCTTGGCTAAGTTTTGTGTATCCTTAGCTATGTGTAAGCCCGCTAGTTTTTTCCTTATTCCTTGTGGAATCATGCCTTGCTCGAGGGTGGCAGTGTTGCTGAGCGATTAACGAGCACACTGGCCTATGGTTGGGTAGAACGTTACAGCAACGTAGCTGGTTGCGGGATGCTCTTCTGTTAAGATAAGTATTCTTGTCTATCTCTTGCCTATTTATATCTACAATGGTAATTGTTGCTTAATGATAAATGATGAACATGTTAAATGCTGTGAATGTTTGAACAAGATGTAGTTGGCTTCCGCTGTATTTTATAATTATGCATCTGTGTGCGTTTTTATTTCACTGCAATTTTATTATTATGTTCATGGGGCTAGTTTTCCTAGATTGTTAGCATTATAGTTGCGTCCTCTCGCCGGTAGAAGGATGGAGATGTGACAAGAACCTACATAACCATTTTTTAGAGATAAACTTTCAACTTATTTACAAAAAATATAATGGTGAAGAATACTTGCTCTCAAAATAAGCCTTAACATTGAATAAAAGTGTCATTAACTTTGAGGAAACAAATGGCCCTATTGTGCTGTGAGAGGGCACCCTTTCTACATTTGAATTGTATTGGAGTTGTTAAGTTTATTTTATACTTTCACTATAAAGTACAATATTTTTTTTTGGTGAAAAAAACTTCAATAACTTAATTCTTATATTATGGAAGGTATGGAACCACTTTAAAATTATCTTATATATTTAGCATTATTATTTTTGTCCAACTTTGACCATTTAACTTGTTATTTTTAGGAAAACCTTTTATGTAATGCCTTAATTGTTGAATTATTGGATGTTAGAGACGTCTACACCCTCTAATAGTTGCTCCCCTAAATATTTCCCTTAAGGACATCCATTCTCTTATCACTTTAGTGATGGTGGCATTTCATGGATGTACTAGGTATTCACTAAATGAAACTATGTAATAGTCCTTTTATTCATGGGATATTAAGGAATACATCTAATTTCACTAGATATTGATAAATATCTAGCAAAATCCATTTGTTGAACCATCATCTCAATATATATTTTCAATTTAAAAATACTAGTATAGATCCAATTTAACTATGGCTCAGATCAAGTTTTCTTTAGGTGCAAGCCCTTTTTAATTTACAAAATTGCCTAATAAGTATTCCTACTTGGGAGGGAAATGTCCAACTTGCTTAAGTAATTTCAAAATAGGGTAAATATCAATAGAAGAACGAGTTGATTAACATTAATAAGCAAATAATCAAATAGTTTTCCAATGAATATTAAGAGTAGTTAATGAGTAAAATAATCCATATAAAATTTAAAAGTTTAGATTTCGAGAATAAATTGAAATTTGAAAAACATTTTATTATCAAATGAAGATTTTAAACATTTATCCAAATGTTTTTGAAAAATGACTTGTTTTCCTTTATAAATAAAAATGAGCATTTACATGTTACGGCTAACCTTGACTTGAGAATGAGCAAGGATGTAAGTGGTTTAAGGCACATGATTTTAGTGGCCCGTGGTTTCTTGTTAGTTGTATTTGCATTTAAAGAACCTTATAAATATGACTGTAATATTTTATTGTAATGGCTATTATTTTGTAATTTATATTCTCACATATTTTATTCCTAACATTATGTCTACTTAGGTTTCAAGTCAACTATATTTTAAATTGAAATTTGATATATAATTACATAAATGTGTTTTACAATTTAGCTAATTTAAAATTAAATTTAATATGTTCTTGGTTTTATAATTTTTCTTTTTACTACTCAAGCCAATTGAATTTTACTACTAATATTTTACTATTAAGTTTGTAAGATTATGAGTATTTCCCTAATATGGTTGTATATTTATATGAGTATAATATTTTTTATTTTTTCAATTATGAAACGACATGTTATAAGTTTTTTTTTTTACTTTAATAGTGAGACCATACATATCTAGTCCATTTGAGTTGTAGAAAGCACCTCTCTCTCACCCCAATAATTTTACTAGATACCTAAACCTTCATACACTTTATGAATGAAAGCCATAATATATTGGTCAACAAGTGAATCCTATTTGGAGTGGATTGATGTTTCTCAAAGATTGTCTGAAGTGTAGGTTTAGGCAGCTTTATTGTGACATTAATAAAAATGGTGAACTTTTAAACAATCAAGATAATGGAAAGTTATAATTTTACTCAGTAAATAAGATTTAATTATAGTGTTTATTTATTTTAGAATTTAAATTTTATATTATATATATATAGAAACACTTTGTAAAAAAATATTACATATATTATTGGCTTTCATAATTTATTCAATAAACAACAATGATGATAGTGGATGCACAAATGATGCAATGTCTTTTAATGAACATTTCATTAAAGATAACCTTTATTGGTCCACCCAAAATTGTAAAATATAAACATTTTTAAATGTAAATACATATAAACAACAATGATGATAGTGGATGCACAAATGATGTACTGTATTTTAATAGTGGATGCACAAATGATGTACTGTATTTTAATGAACATTTTATTAAAGATAACCTTTATTTGTCCACCCAAAATTGTAAAATATAAACACCTTTAAATGTAAATATATATGTTAGACTTTGTTTTTCATGTTTACAATAAATTGTTTTTATGGTTTAGATTTGGTTTAAAATAATTTTGCAAATATGATTATGATATAATTTTGAATACATAAAATATTATAAAATAAATAAATTCAAATTATTTTAAAAAGTTATTTGAAAATAATAAAGTATTTTAAAAATAGATAAATTAAATTATTTTTATTGAATTTTGAATTTTAAAAAAATTATACCTCTAGTTTACTCAAATATTATTATTATTTTAATTAATAAAACTATTTATTAATTAAATTGCTAGATAAAAGGGGAAAAAAATCAAAGCATAGATGTTTTCATATTATATATTCCTTGTGCTATGTTTTTGAAAATGATGATAAAGATAAAATGAAAAAAATAAAATACTTAATTAAGAGTTATGAAAAAAATAAAATACTTAATTAAGAGTTATATAATATAAAAAATAATTTCTTAATAATCATCATTTTTTATAATTGTATAATACTTACAATCACCTCATTACTTTTCATAAAGAAAAAACACCAACAAGACATTAGGTCATATCATGATCAGAGTAGAATCTCAACCTTATTTCATAATAAGTATTATGATTAATAATATCTTTTGTCTTCCTTACATCATTTTCTTTGAGAAAACAAAACAAAGCAAACTCTGCAGAGAGAGAGAATTCAGTCTAGCTATGGCTGCCATAACTTATTATAAAGTAGAATGACAATCTGGAAAGAAACAGCTAACAGAACTAGAAACAGAGAGACAAAGACCATATATGGCAACTTGGCAAGTCATTGCCATTTGACAGAATTCAGAGTATCTATGGCTCCCATAAACTGAGTAGAAACGTGATCAACAATCCAGAAAGAAGCAGCTAACACAACTAGAAACAGAGAGACAAACATAAATATATGGCAGCAGCCTGGCAATTCATCGCCATTTGACAGATAAGATGGAGGGCATTATTATATTTCTTCCAACCGTGACCTAGAATGGCATACCTAATGGCGTTGGTATCTTCCCAGAACTCCATGGTCTTACTATTGGAGGAAGGTCATTCCGGTTTCTCTGTAATGGGAGTTGATCTCGTGGAGCCGGATGGCCAGTTGATTGATCCCAGCTTTGCTCGGCAACAGATGGATCCCATGGCGCTGCGGAGGATGATTCCTCTGACTGCATCTTAAGCAATCTAAAATCTTGACTAAGTATGGACTGCTCAGCTGCTCCAGCCTGCAGGCTGCGCTACTAGATGTTGATGCACACTGCTCTCTTGGTCAAGGCTCCTGCTATTGGCAATAAATAGAGGGTTGCCTCTGCCATATTTGTATGATAAACACCTAACACATTGTCCTGGAAATTTCCAGTTGGGTATCATCATGAGATCACGACTCAACTCGTGTTCCAATCCTTCTGCATCATTACTGAATGTACTAACAGAGAAAGTGATGATTTGAATTGATGTCTTTGTTTACTAGCCAACCAATGTCTTGGTTGGAACTTGGCTGATCTCTTTACACGTTTGAATCTGATTGAGTCAAAAATTGATCATTTTCTCTGGACCCATTCGTCGCAACAATTAATTCCCATCAGAGAATGGAACGCGACGATCAATACTTAGCATCCACACTGATTCCAGCAGGTTGTGTCGTTTACATCTTAATTTACCTGAGATTCAAACGAGCACCATACTTTCTACGGTATTATTAATTGATCTACAGCAGACTAATCATGATAATCTATGTTACAGTCACTTTCTAATATTATTTGGTTGATACCTAGATATTTTTCAACCTTTAATGAATTCTATGGTCACATGCCTCCTGTCAACAAAGGCCAATTAATCTGGCTGCAACAGGCATTGTGTCCACTGTCCATTACATCTCAAGCTACTTAAGATTCAAACGAACACTATACTTACGGCTTCATTAAATGACCTAATCTATCGTACAGTCACCTTCCATTATTATAATCTATCGTACAGTCACCTTCCATTATTATCCCAGATATTTTTCAGCCTTTAATGGATTCTATGATCATGTGCCTTCTGTCAACAACTCCATGTTACCGCGTAGAATAAGCGTTCACCAAATCGCCCCGTTTTCCCGGCCGATTTTTGATTAAAATCAGTCAAATGTTTGCTGTGAAATTGTTTATTTCATTATTTTGGAATTCTACTAGCTCTTTCTATACTAAATCGAGCATTTTAAAACTACCCAAATGATTAAAATTACGATTTAATTCCTGGAAAGTATGATTTACACCAAAATTGATCGGCCGGATTCAGGCGAGTCGGGGGCGATTTGGTGAACTAGCTCTTTCTATACTAAATCGAGCATTTTAAAACTACCCAAATGATTAAAATTACGATTTAATTCCTGGAAAGTATGATTTACACCAAAATTGATTGGCCGGATTCAGGCGAGTCGGGGGCGATTTGGTGAACGCTTATACTGCTCCCCATGTTACTAGCAAATGGTGGGAGACTGGGAGTGCATTCCATTGTCAATCTGTATTCTAAAAATAAGTGCGAGCCTCACCAATTTCGAAGATGGGCTAATTTCGGATATATCCGTGCACTTGATCACTTTGTTCCATAAAACATATCCTTTTGGTACTTGGTCCCGTAAAAGGCATAAATGTACATACCCTTTTGGTACTTGGTCCTGTAAAAGGCATAAATGTTGCTACCAATGGGGACATTTCTCCTTCACCCATTTCTCCTTCAGAATCCTGCTTCACAGTGTTGTTGGGATCAGGGATGGGTCAATTTACCCATCAAATACAGCTAAGATTTTACCGAGACCGTCAAAATCTGGCTTAGAATGGAGTTTGTTTGTTACCGGTTATTTTGACGGGTGTCCGTCATTTGAAATTCCAACCCTGGTTGGGATGATTGAAATAGAGTTGTCTAATTAGGGTATTGTTTTTCTATGAATTTTCAAAACTTGTAAAAATATTGCTAAATCTTATAAGTGTGGTTGTTTTGGGGTTCTCTTGTCAAGTGATTTTATTTTTACACTTAAAATAGTCCAACAAAAAACAAAAATTACAAGATTTTGTGAATTAAATTCACCTGCTAAAAATCAACCAGAAAATCAAAATAGTCCCTTAGTTAAACAACTCGAATTGAAATTTCCATACTATTTTTGCAATCAAGGGACACTATATCTACTACCACCGGCTACAACAAACTAAATAATTTTAGCCTGATCTTACAATCAACTTCCATTAACCTTCCATTATTATCTGATTGATACCCAGATTTTTTTCGGAGTAAATCTACCCGACCATTTGCACAGGGTCTCACCAGACTTTGTCAGGTGATAGCTTACTCCCTTGTCTTTCTGTGAGACCAAGAACAACCTATTCCAACACCTACTTTCACACTAACTGGGCTCTCAAAATCATCCATCCATAAATTTAGCCATAAAAATTCTTGTTTTTTAAGTGCAATTTTAAAATTTTAAGTTTTCATTGGAATTTTTATGAAAATTGCAAATATATGTTTAGAACTGTATAATTTTAGTCAACTCCATAAAAATAACTGGAAAGAGCTAAAACTTCTGAAGTTTTACCAACTTCCTTGTAACAATTAATCAACTCCTTTGTTTGTTTTATGGAACCCGATCCAGGTTTAAACCTTGGATTCTTTATCCTTCATGATCAACTAAGTTAAAGTTTTAAACTAGCATACACACAGAACATTGGCTTAATCAAATCCATAACAATTGAATTTCAAATTACAAGTTTTTAGAACACAATTTCAGATTAGGTTTAGATCTGTTCAGTCAGTAGATTCAATTTGATTTGGTAAATTAGTATTATTCATTATTGCATTATTCCATAGTGTAATAATAATTTGTTGTAGAATTGATCTGCAATGAAAATGCAAAAAAAGATGCAGAATCTGTTGTTCTTGGTCTCACTGTCAAAAAAAGATAACGGAGTAATCTATTACCAGACAGAATCAAGTGAACCTGATGCAAATGATCGAGTAGATAGCTTACTCCATTTTTTTCAGCCTTTAATAGATTCTATGATCATGTGCATTCTGTCAACAACTCCATGTTACTAGCAAATGGTGGGAGACTGCGAATACATTCCATTGTGAATCTGTATTCTAAAAAGAAGTGCCAGCCTCACCAATTTGCAAGATGTGCTAATTTCGGATGTATCCGTGCACTTGATCACGTTGTTCCATAAAACATATCATTTTGGTCAGTGATCAAAATCAAATTTGAACTTGAAGGGTGGGTCTTAATTTCAATGAGAAGGGTATTTATTTTGTGAGCCATTCATTTTTAAAGGCAATATAAATAATTGTAATTTAATTGATAATTATAAATTAATTAAATTTTTTTATTAAAAAATTGAAAAAAAAATATTGTTCATTTAAATTTTTATAATTTTAAACAATTGAGCATCTGTTAATATATATATGAAAAAATGATACATTTTTAATAAAACTTATTTTGAACACATCAAGTTGTCACATGTGTATCATTAATTTTATAGATCAGTAACATAAGAACTATTTTATTGTATTTTTTCAGTTGGAGTACACTTCATTATATAAAAAACCTATTTAGATTGTCCATTTGTTGTAGCTTGGGTGGTTGGGGGAATGAGGGTTACCCCTCCCCACCCAGGTTCAATTTTTTTAAGTGACATATTTGCTCTTGTTGAACCCCTTTGTAATGAATGAGTGGACCCCTTTGTAATGAATGAGTGGATTGTGTAATTTGGCCAAACCTTAGTTCTCAAGTGACTTGAGAGACATCAATGATTACTTGTGTAATTTGGCCAAACCTTGGTCATCAATGTTTACATGAGTGACTGAGTGATTATAATTTATCATATTTCCAATACTTTGAATGATGAGTTGAACTTTATAGCATAGTAATTTCAACATCTTGACAAATTTATATGATAGGTACTTTCAAATTTTAAATTATTTTTAAGGACAATTTTAGCTTTACACTTCTGAGAAGGGCTAGAACCCTTTGAAAGGTAAAATTCAGAAATTCAGATTTTAAATTTTTTTAAGGACAATTTTAACTTTACTACTTCTGAGAAGGGCTAGAACCCTTTGGAAGGCTGGAAAGGGTTAAATTTTCAACGCTGCTTTTGGTACGTGGTCCTGTAAAAGGTGTAAATGCTGCTATCAATGGAGACATTTCTCCTTCAGGATCCTGCACCATAGTGTTGGGGGATGATTGAAATTTCCATACTATTTTTGCAGTCAAAGCTTTGATCATTAGGTCATTTTTTTCCAGCCAAACCTTCTAGCCCACTTGGTTTTGGTTACTTCCAACCATGGTAACAGTTTGAAGTTTTTCGAGCCAATTCTTCTACATCCCACTGCCCAGCACACAAAGTATCATACACAAGCTGGGAATGGGTGACCGATGGCAAATTTGGAAAGATGCTGATACCTTTGAGAGAACCTTCATTTCTGGGCAGAGATAAAGCTCTACCAAGAACCTACAGATGATAATGAAAAGGAAAGGAGAGGGCAGGCATCCTTAGGCGGACTCCTCTCGTTGATTAGAACTGAAAAGGTGGCTCATGAAATGCAGTTTGAAACCAATATCTGCGCACAACCACAAGCAAAATGCTACATTGCACCTTTGTATAGGTTTTTACTACATTGAACTTCAGTCCAGAGAGAATTGATTCTTATGAGAACATCTAGATTTTTCTGTTAGATTTAAAATGGATTTATGATAATAAAATGGTTTTAGTTTTTAAACTTTTATGTAAAAATTAAAATTAAGTAGTAATATGTTACTTAATAACTTATTGAATTTATTGTTGTTACCAAATTAATTTTACTTTAATATATCACAACATCTCTATACAGCTAGCTACTCTTTATATACAATAACTTTGTAAACTGAACTGAATTACACAGAGAGTGCATGGAGCATTGCTCCATACTCTGGATATTCTTCCATTTTTGCCAATAAGTCTTCTCTGAAAACCTCTCACAATCATTGAAACAAATCAATAATTCTTTTGTGAAAACCTCCCACATTCATTGAAACGAATCAGTCGAGAAACCAGCTGGGCGACTGTCTCTTTCGTCCCTTGTCCATTAAGCTTAGCTCGATGAAATTTACTGTTGTCATGAAAATATAAATGCCTTGAGCAAATAATTCGATGAGAGGTTTTGTTCGAATATGGAGGCAATGTGTTTTCTGGTTTTATTTGATGACAGACATTAACGAAGAACTTGGAGTTTTTGTCTCCCTCTTTCAGTCATTGATTTTTAGATTTTTGTTGTGTCCAAAATTTATGAAGTTAAATAAATCTTCTCCAAATTTGCAAACACTTAGTTCTCTTTTTCAAATCCAAGGATAGTCATGCATGCTCAATGAATTTTTGAGTGCTAAGGATCTCATCTGCATATGTTCAATTTTTAAGTGCCAAGGATCTCATCTGGCCTATGTATATGTTCAACAAAAATATTACCAAATGCTTTTTATTTAGATTTTTAATATGACCTTTCGATTTTGGAACAGAACATATAACCAAATCCTTTTTATTTAGGTTTCCAATAAGACCTTTGGAACAGGACATTTTAGATCTATTAAGTAATAGGTCCATTTTAGGTTTTCAATATGAACTTTAAATTTTGGAACACGACAAGTTAGATCCTTATGGAATAGGTTCATTTTCCCACCACCTTTTGTAAGAGATGGCAGACCAGGATTAGTGAATTAATTCACATCAAAATGGAATATAAGAGATGGTAGATTAGGATACATTGCTTCACATCAGAATGGAATACCGGGTAGATCCTTATGGAATAGGTTCATTTTCCCACCAACTTTTGTAAGAGATGGTTGACCAGGATTCGTGAATTAATTCACATCAAAATGGAATATAAGAGATGGTAGATTAGGATACATTGCTTCAAATCAGAATGGAATACCGGGTAGTTTATAATCCTTACCAAGGTCCATTTCAAGAGCTTAGTGATCTAAGAAAGCTCTTCAGGATTTTGACCTAAAATTAAGACTGAACCACTTTTCAATTATAAGAATTTAATATAGTATCTCCTTGATGATTATTTCATGTAAAGCTTCCACTCCTAGGATGAACATCAACAAGAGAGTTTTATGACTTAATAAAAAAAAGGTGATCCCATATCTCCTTTAAGACATTGGTTTTTTTGTGATCTAAGATTATGTCGAAACCTCATCTTGCTATGCATGGGAGATATGGAAAGAGGGTCACACTACTATAAAGAGGGGCAATGAAAGGGGAATTCAAGCAGGTACATACTAGTGATACAAAAGGTTTTTGTCCCATACTTATGATCAAATTATCAGAGTGATCTAAAACCTCTCTAGAAACGAAACGAGATCAACAATAAAAAAGCAGCAGCTACCACAACTAGAAACAGAGAGACCAACATAAATATATCGCACCAGCCTGGCAAGTCATTGCCATTTGACAGATAAGATGAAGGGCATTATTATATTTCTTCCAACCATGACCTAGAATGACATCCCTCATGGCGTTGGTATCTCCCTAGAACTCCGTGGTCTTACTATACGAGGAGTTAGGTCATTCCGGTTTTTCTGTAATGGGAGTTGATCTCGTGGAGCCGGATGGCCAGTTGATTGATCCCAGCGTTGCTCGTCAACAGATGGATCCCATGGCGCTGCGGAGGATGATTCCTCTTACTGCATCTTCAATCTAAAATCTTGGGCAATCTAAAATCTTCACCAAGTATGGACTGCTCAGCTGCTCTAGCCTGCTCTAGAGGGTTGCCTCTGCCATATTTGTATGATAAATACCTAACACATATTGTCCTGGAAATTTCCAATTGGGTATCATCATGAGATCACGACTCAACTCTTGTTCCAATCCTTCTGCATCATTACTGAATGTACCAACAGAGAAAGTGATGATTTGAGTTGATGTCATTGTTTACTAGCCAACCAATGTCTTGGTTGGAACTTGGCTGATCTCCTTACACGTTTGAATCTGATTGAGTCAAAATTTGATCATTTTCTCTGGACCCATTCCTCGCAACAATTAATTCCCATGAGAGAATGGAAAGCGATGAGAATCAGCGGTTAAGAATAATAATCTCATAATCTCTATATTTAGTCAGTTCCATAACAGGTTACTCAATATTGGGTTAAAGCCCTCAATTATGTAATATATATTATTGTACACTAATACATAATTTAGTTAATTCATTTTTGGTTTAGTTTAATCATTTTTTGTTGTTATTTATCTGTTTCTCTTTTCTCCATTTTATTATTAACATGATATCAGGGCTTTAGGTTGCAAGAAGATATTGTTATTATATGCTTCTTTTGCTGATTATAAAGCTAAAGTTAATTGTGTGAGAGAAGGTTGCAAAAAAAGATTGCTGCTATATACGCCCACTTGCTGATCATAAAACTCCTGCCAACTTGTGTGAGAGAAGAGAAACCTTATTGTTAATACATTAAACGATTTCTGGCGTGAATATTCAGAGCGCATGAAGAATGAAGAACGAAGAACAATGAGGCCAAGAATAGGTAAAAAGAAAAAGAGAGCGTATGTACGTAAAGACAAAGGAGAAGATGATATATTAACGAAGAATTCGAATAGTTGTTCACGTTGAAGATGATGCCAATCGTAGAGAATCGGTAGAAAGCTGAAGACGGCACATTCGAAGAATTTGAAAATTTTCATGGGTTTTGAATTCTTATTCAATATCATGTTAAGTGTTTGTAAATCTGGCTGAGACTAGCAGGTATTTTTCATTTCAAAATTGTGTATCATATTTAAGTAACTTTTAAGATTAAGAGAGAGTGTTAAGAATGATAATCTCATAATTTCATTAGTTAGTCAATTTCATAATAGGTTAGCCCGTATTGACTAAAACCCTCAATTATGTTAGTCATATGTTTCTCTTCTCTCCATTTTATGGGCCATCAATATGTAGCCTCCTACAGGCCTATTAATGAGGCCTCAGCATGCATTGTGTCTGTTAGATGGCACTCTGTTTGTATTATGTAGCTTGAAATTTAAGGCCTTATCTAACTAGGGGACTTTTTGACTTTCAAAGCTAATTTTTCAGGAATCAGGTGAATTTAAAACCCCAACACCCACGGCAATCCTTATATACTGGACAGACTTTCCCTCGAGAGGGGAGCCTGTCCAATGCACACCGTTGAGGGAAAGTCTGTCCAGTATATAAGGCGCTCCAATACCCACACTCTGTAAGATCTAGCAATGATTTTAAAGATTTTGAAAATTCCGTGAAGATTCATGGCAAAAAACTCCTAAAAACCAGCAGGAAACAAAGGTCAAAAAGTTCTCTCTTTAGACAACTCGGAAATTTAATGAGCACTATGTCTGCTGTGACTGCATTAATTAACCTGCAACCCTATTAATAAGCTGCTTGAAATTTAATGAGCATCATGCATGCTGGGAGTGCCTGCTGCTACTGTATTAATTGGCCTGCAACCTCATTAATTGGCCTCCTGCCGCATTAATTAGCTTGCAGTAGGCTAAATCACCCCTACAGTCACCTTCCATTATTATCTGATTGATACCCAGATTTTTTTCAGCCCTTTAATGGATTCTATGATCATGTGCCTTCTGTGAACAACTCCATGTTACAGCTAGCAAATGGTGGGAGACTGGGCAGTGGGAGTGCATTCCATTGTCAATCCGTATTCTAAAAAAGGTGCCAGCCTCACCAATTTCCAAGCTGTGCTAATTTCGGAAATATCCTTTTGGTACTTGGTCCTGTAAAAGGCGTAAATGTTGCTACCAATGGAGACATTTCTCCTTCAGGATCCTGCACCACAGAATCGGGGCCGGGGGGATGATTGAAATTTCCATACTATTTTTGCAGTCAAAGCTTTGATCATTCGGTCAGTTTTTTCGAGCCAAACCTTCTAGCCCACTTGGGTTTGGTTACTTCCAACCATGGTAACAGTTTGAAGGTTTTCGAGCCAAATCTTCTACATCCCAGCACACAAAGTATCATACACAAACTGGTAATGAGTGACCGATGGCAAATTTGGAGAAATACTGATACGTTTTAGAGAACCTTCATTTCTGGACAGAGATAAAGTTCTACCAAAAACCTACAGATGATAATGAAAAGGAAAGGAGAGAGCAGGCATCATTAGGCGGAGTCCTCTAGGTGATCTCAAGAAGATAGTGTGACCCCCGTTGATTAGGACTGAAAAGGTGGCTCATGAAATGCAGTTTGAAACCCAAATCTGCGCAGAACCGCAAGCAAATGGCTACATTGCACCTTGGTATAGGATTTTTCAGAAACATGCCATCTTCCCAAGAGAATTGAGGTTTTTTTGTTAACAACTTTTTTTTTAAATTTAAAATGAATTATGATAATGAGATTGTTTTATTTTTAAAATTTTTATATAAACATTTAAATTAAATAACAATTACATTTTTGAATTTATGATTGTTACTAAATTAATTTTACTTTGATATATTACAACATCTCCATTATACTAAGCTATACACCTAGCTACTCTTTAAGATACAATAACTTAGTAAACTGAATTACACAGAGAGTGCCAAGAATTCTTCTGTGAAAACCTCCCACATTGAGAAAACTGGTTCATTAAGCTTAGCTCGAGAAATTTACTGTTGCCATGAAAATATAAATGCCTTGAGCAAATAATTCGATGAGAGGTTTTGGTCGAATATGGAGGCAATGTAGTCTTTGGTCGAATATGGAGGCAATGTGTTTTCTGGTTTTATTTGATGACAACATTAACGAAGAACTTGGAGTTTTTGTCTTCCTCTTTCAGCCATTGATTTTTAGATTTGTGTGGTGTCCAAAATTTATTAAGTTAAATAAATCTTATCCAAATTTGCAAACACTTAGTCTTCTTCCTTGGATTTCTTCTTCAAATCCAAGGATAGTCATGCATGCTCTATGAGAATTCTTGAGTGCTAAGTATCTCATCTCGCCAATGCATATGTTCTACAAAAATATTACCAAATGCTTTTTATTTAGTTTTTCAATATGACCTTAGATTTTGGAACAGGACATATTACCAAACGCCTTTTATTTAGGTTTTCAATATGGCCTTTAGATTTTGGAACAGACATTTTAAATCCTTAAGTAATAGGTTCATTTTAGATTTTCACTATGAACTTCAGATTTTGGAACATTACAAGTTAGATCTTCGTGTAATAGGTTCATTTTGCCTCCAACTTTTGTAAGAGATGGTAGATCAGGATTATCCTACCACACTAATTCATATCAGAATGGAATATAAGATTGTAGATTAAGATACATGGTTTCAAATCAAAATGGAATACCGGGTAGTTTATAATCCTTACCAAGGTCCAGGTCCATTTCAATAGTTTAGTGATCTAAAAAAAGCTCTTCCGTAGATAAAGGATTCCGACCTAAAATTTTGGGTGAACCACTTTTCAAGATAAAGAATTTAATATAATATCTCCATGATGAATCGTTTGCCTTTCCTGTGATTATTCCATGTAAAGCTTCCACTCCTCGGATGAACATCAACAAGCGAGTTTTATGAGTTAATCAAAAGAGGGGATCCCATATCTCCTTTAAGACATTGTTTCTTTTTCTCCTGACCTAAGATTATGTTGAAACCTCACCTTGCCATGCATGGGAGATATGAAAAGGAGGCTCGCACTACTCTAAAGAGGGGCCAATGTTTATCAAAATTTCAAAGTGATCCAAAACTTTTTTTAGAAAAAAAAACTTATTTTATATAGAGTTAACTTATTGAATATCAAAGTTTTTTTTTTCGAAGATATATATTCCATAGTCTCTAGATGTTCACTGGTTTTCCATATTCTAGTTCTTTCGAAGGTATCTATTCCATAGTCTCTAGATGTTTATGGGCCAAGCTCTAAAATTTGACATGGGTGATTAGATGCATCATTTTCCTTATGGCTTTCAACAACATTTTTGGTTTTTTTTTGGGATCTAAAAGTCCTCTTTGTTATATCTCCCTATATAAGGTCATCTCTATTTTTCTTTCTTTTAAGGGGCATTTGTTCTCTAGATTTCCATATTTGTGGCATCATGTACACTTGAAAGGAATGACTTCATAATCCAAGGTTTAGATGTGATCCTTTTCATTAAATTTAATAGAAATGGAACCGTGATTTGTCTTATTGAAGTTAAGATAGTAGAATTTGAGCATGTAGGTCTAGATACTAAGCAACATGGAAATACTGTGAAAGAGATTGTAAATCTAAAAGTTTCATGCAATAAATTTGTTAAACATTAATCATTACACAAAAATTAGAAGTCGATAACAAGAGAGAATGTTGTGTTACATTGAGCTTTAATGAATGAAGTAGAAAGTATAAATAGACAAGGCAATTTGAATAGGTCATGGAGCGGCAATTTGAAGTGCTCATGTAATGCATGAGATGCTAGTTAGGATTAAATAGAGCAAGAGACTCTTATATAGCCATGCACACTCTCCAAGATGAGTTAACTTACTCGTGACTTCCCTAAGTGCACTTAGCTCTTTGCATGCTAGGAGCAACTAACTGCAACTGACATAAGGCACATGCGACTGATTGAAGGCACATGCATGAGGTGCACATCCATAAAAACACTCAAAGAGGGTGTTATTATCTCATAATATATAAAAAATAGTTGCATCAAGTCCTTGAACAATGGAGTAAGATCCCTAGATTCACTCCAAAACTCAAACTTGCAACGCGGGACCTTAAAATCAAGGAAAACAAGCTCTAATTGAAGGAATCATTCCCGCATATGCCAAAATAGACTTCAGGAGTTTTTAAAAAGGAAGATAAGGTAGTTTAGAACCCTTAAAGTTTAGAAGTAATCTCTAGGGTGACACAGGTGGTCAAATCGAATGAGATTTGGCCCATGAGAATCATGAAATCATTTTCTAAGTCACTAGGTAGGAGAATGAAGCTAAAGAGAGGGTTATTCTGCTCTAACAAGGATTGATATATAGATATGGTCATGTGAATCCATTTTCCCTTCCTAAATGAGTTGATAAGATTTGATGAAGGACCCCATCTTATCCCTAAATGATTTAAAGATGTAATCATTCCAAAATTCAAAGGGAATGAATGGGAGTTTGACTCGGACAAGGGTAATCACTGGAATTTCCATTCATGAGTTAAAACCATTTGAAAATACCACATGAAAACACTTTCATGGTAAATAACCATGGTCTTTAATCAAACCCCATTTCAATTTCATTATGAGAGTAACAAATTATTAGAAAAAAAAACCCTACCCATGAGGGAGAGATAAACATGTTTTAGTTTCTAGTTAGATGTATCCAACTTCTAGGGTTTTGAGAGTTGGAAATAGGCCCATAACTTAGATATTAGACCTATAATATGCATCTTAATATATATTTACAACATCAACATTATTCCAATACTTTGGTCGCATCCACTCATAGGATTTCTCTAGCCAACCCTTTTGGGAAGGGGTAAATGGATTTTTTGAGCTTCCTTAGGTATAAACACTAGGATTTATTTCTTTAAAGAGATTAAGATCTCTCCCTAGAGATTAACTTAATCTCTTCCTTTCTTATGTACTAAATCTATGGCTAACACTCCAGGTAAAATCTCTTGTGGTCCTCCCTCTTCCCTAGAATGTTTAGATGGAGTGTGGATCAACTACCAACCTAGAGATGATCCCACAAGGTTTTTCATGGAATATATAAATTACGCCCCTTTTGGTTACTAGCCGTTATTGTGGTTAGAAGTTGAGTCATCCAATATTTGGATATTCTAGGGAAGAGGGGTATTTTGTGAGGTTTTCTTTGGAATATGTGTGTATAGGAGGAAATATGGAATTTAATAGTACTTTTAACTTGGATGAATTATTAGAGACACTTGCACAACTAATTTGAATAGTGTATGAACATGAAAAGTAAAAAAAACAAAAAACAAATTAGGATTTGGAATATATAAAATTTTATTTGTCGTAGCTTTGTATGACTGTGAAAATCCATTTTTTATTGGAATTTGAATAGTGTATGAAAATGAAAAGTGAAAATAAATCAAACTAGGGTTTAGAATATATAATTTTATTTGTTGTAGCTTTGTAAGACTATAAAAAATTCATTTTTTGTTGGGTGTTTGTTATATTCTTTGCATGATGGTAGTATCAACTTGTGATGTGGAGGTTTGGGGAAACACCCAATTTTTTGAGTTATTTATTCGGAAAATGGGTAATTTAATCATGGTTAAGGGATTTTAGTTGTTAATTTGGGTTAATATAATATGGTTTTGGATGTTGCAGAATACCTAAATATTGTTTTGTAAATGGTTAACAATATATGATGAGAAAAAAGAGAAGTGTGGCTCTAAGTTTCGCTAGTTTACTCGGTTAAGTGTTACAAGGTAAATATATGTGCTATGTGTGTCATATTTTAATCTTTGTTTGCTTAGGAATATGTATGTAATGTTTCACTTCATAGGTTTAAACTTACATGTACTATCAGAGCTCAGTTATTGGCTTCAGGGGAACACCTTTGCTGCTAAGATTCAACTTGTTTGATAGAGCATGTTTATCTTGGGTCTGTGATAAACCTATATCTAGTGGGAGCTTTGCAGTGGTGATTTATGTGTTGAAAGAGAATGGTGAGAAATTCTAGAAATGTGATTGATAAATTTAATGGTCAGAGTTTTAAGCTATGGAAGCTCAAAACGAAAGAAGGCTTCTTGTAGAACAAGAATCGTTGGTTGTTGTGGATCTAGGTACAAAACCAACATTATGGTGAAATAATATTAGGAGAACTTGGAAAGAAATGTGATACGTACAATTCAATTTTTCCTATCAAATTTCGTATTGTTGAATGTCATTGAAGAAGATACTACAAGTACGTTGTGTGATAAGTTAGGGATTTTGTATTAATCAAAGTCCCTGGTAAACAAATTGTTTCTTCGAAAGAAGATGTATCAACTTAGAATGGATGGCAACGACTCAATTGTGGATCATTGAAATGTATTTAATACTATGGAAAGTAAAATTGTATATGTCGATATTAAGATGGAGGAAGAAGATAAATGTATTACATTATTATGTTCTTTTTCTAGATTCTCATGACAATCTAATTGTAGCAGTTGGTAGTCCTACTCAAACCACATTGAAGTTTAAGATATAATGGCCTTTCTGTTATTAGAGGAAGTGAGGTGGAAAACCATGGATGTCTTTCTTGTGACAGGTTGTCCCTAAGACAAAAATAAGAATAATTCTTTAGGGGGGGATCTAAATCTAAAGGTAGATCTAAGTCTAAAGTTGGGCATTATAAGAAGCATTGTAAATCTAAAAATGTTGATAAAGCAAGAGGATCTACTAATTCCTTTTCCACAGAGGCAAATACCTTCTTAGAAGGAAGAGACGTGTACATGAACTCTACATGTACCCATTCAAGTCGTGATGTATGGTTGATTGAATCAAGTGCATATTTTTATATGAATCTTTATAGGGAGGAGTTTGTTAATATGAGAAGTACAATGGAGGCAATTCTTTCTTAGGAGATTACTTGATGAAAAAAATCATAGGATGTGGAATAGTTGTCTCTGAAGGATGGGAGGATTATAACTCTCCCTAGGGTTTGCACATTCTAGAGCTAGCTAGAAACTTGATATCCATTTCTAAGATGTGTGATACAAGCATACAAACTATGTTTTCAAAATAAACATCCAAAATGTTACAAGGGTTAGTGGCCTTGATGAGGGGAGTATCGAATGGAAATATATACAAGCTATTGGGAAGCACTATCACTGATGGGTGTAATAGTTTATTTTTTCATGAGGGTGGAAATAAAGAAGACAAAACCCATATTGTCTTTGGAGAAAAGACAATGCCATGGCATCAAAGATTGGGACATATTGGAGAGAATGCTTTCAAGCATTACATGGTAAATGTATGGTTGAAGGTATGTTTGATTACACACTAGATTTTGATTTTTGTGAACATTACATATATGGAAAACAAAATTGGATAATATTTTCATTTGGTGCTAAAAGAGAAAAGGGAATGTCGGATTTAATACGCATTGATGTGCTTACCTATGCATATTCCATCATTAGGTAAATCTTTGTCTTATGTTCTAGTTATAAATGATTTATCAAGGAACACATGGATTTATTTCCTCTTAAATAAATCTAAGATATTTGATAAATTTAAAGAATTTAAGGCTCTTGTATAGAATCGGTCAGAGAAGAAAATAAATGTGTTGAGGACAGATAATGGTGTAGAGTTATATGGAAATGAATTTGAGGAATTATGTAAGAAATGTGGAATAGATAGGTAGAAGACTACTCCATAAAGGAATCAATTGAATGAAGATGTCGAAAGAAGGAATGGGGCGCTGATGGAAAAGGAAAGGAGCATGCTTAATGGTACTCGATTAGGATACGAAATTTGGCTAGAGGAAAAAGATACTACCATTACATGGTAAATAGATCACCCACATCAATAGTGGTTAAGAATACTCTACATGAGGTATGGACTGGTAAGAAACACTCTCTTAAACATATGAAACTTTTTGGGTTTGATGCTTATGTACATGTTCCAAAGTAAAAAAGGATTAAATTGGATAATAAATCTAAAAAAGTATCTTCATTAGTTATACAGATGGTTTGAAAGGGTTTAAACTTTAGAACCCAGTTACTAAGAAGGTTGTTTATTGTTGGGATGTGTTTAGGGAGGTTAAAGATGTTCCCAAACAAGAAGTTGTACCAATGGAAAAGGAACTAGAGAATTTACTAAAAAAAGAATATAAATAAGAAGAAGAAGAACCTTGGAATTCATATTTGAGGAGATCATCTTCAGAAACAAGGCTCTAGAAAGGTATTCTCCACTTGATTTTCATTCTTGATTTTTTTCAATTACTAATTATTGTACTAAAAGTATTAAGGAAACAATGAACTTAGAGGATAGTGAAATATGGAAGAAGTCCATGGTTGAAGAAATGGATTCAATTGATAAAATGAAGCTTGCAATCTAGTTGAGTTGTTGTTTAGAAGAAATTGTTGGTAGAAAATGGTTGTTTATAAAGATGAAGTTGGTTGCAAATGGTAAAGTGGAGAAATAGAAAGTCTAATTACTAGCAAAGGGATATTCCTAGGTAGAGGGAATTGATTTGGGTAAAATAAAATCTCCTATTTCTAGATTAAATTCTATCATATTTTTTTCTACTATTGTTGCTTTTGATCTTGAAGTAGAGTAGATGGATGTGAAGACCTAATTTCTACATGGGGATCTTGAAAAAAAAATCTACATAAAACAACCAAAAGGTTTTATAGTGGAGGGACATAAAGAGTTGATTTGCAAAATAAAGAAGTTCACTTATGGTCTAAAGAAATCACCAAGGATTTGGTACCAAATGTTCGGCACATAATCCTTGGATTGGATTTTGTGAGAAGAAAGGTTAATCACTATGCAGATTCCAAACAAGTTAGCAAGCACTATATTAATACATTGTTGTATGTAGATGACATGTTTTTTATGTGAAACAACATGAATGGCATCAAGGAAGTGTAATTGCAGTTATCCTCCAAATTTGACATGAAGAGTCTTGATTATGCTAACTTCATTGTGGGGATGTAGATTAAAATAGATCGTGCAAACATGAAAATCTGGTTGAATCAAAGAAAATATGTTGAGACAACATTGTTGAGGTTTAATATGCATGAATGTAAAATGGTTAAAGTCCTTATTCCTATAGGTGTAAAGTTATATACAAATCAATGTACCAAGACACGAGAAGAGGAAGAAGACATGTCATGAGTTCCCTACGCTAGTGCTATTGGTATTTTGATGCATGCAATGGTATGTACTAGACTAGCCATTGCCCATACAATGGGAGTTTTGAGAAGATATATGTCGAAACCATGAAAGGAGAATTGGAAAAATGTAAGGAGGGTCTTTAGGTATTTGTATGGCACCACAAATGATGCAATCTGATACCAAGGAAGACCTAAACTAGATAGAGTGATATATGTACAAGAATTTGTTGCTTGAGATTAGGTTGGATATATTGATCATATAGGACCTATAAATGGTTATGTGTTTAACCTATTTGGAGTAGTTATCAATTGGATGAGCAAGAGACAAGCTCCAATTGCACTCCCGATTATAGAAGCTAAATATGTGGTAGACACCCATGCAAGTAAATAAGTTGTATGGTTGCAAAGATTGTGTATATGTATTAAGTTTGTTCATTAAGATGTAACGTTAGATTGCGACAATCATAGTAAAATATTTCAGGTAAATAAACATTTTTATCAATGCTAAAACAAATCATAATGATGTACAATACCACTTTGTGAGAGATATGGTTGAAGACAATAGGTGTTGCTAGAAAATGTTGACACTTTAAAGAATGTTGCAAACTCAATGACGAAGTCTGTTAGAATTGAAAAAAAGTTCTTTTGGTATAGAGAATTTGTGGGCACTGTTGCCCTAAAATTGTGATATAATAATCAAAGTGTGGCCCATTGTTTTAAAGAAAGAAACAAGTTGGAGAATGTTGGGTATGTGTTATATTATTTTCATGAGGGAAGTTTCACCAACCTATGAAATGTGGGTTCGAGGCAAAATCCTTTAATTTTTTTTTCTAAGTTAATTTTTTAGAAAATGGGTAATTTAATCTCGATTAAGGGATTTGGATTGTAATTTGATCGAGGTTAACATATTAGGGTTTGGATGCTACATAATACCTAAATATTGTATTGTAAATGGTTAAGAATATACAATGAGAAAAAAGAGAGGCATGGTTCTAAGTTTTGTTGGTTTTCTTGGTTAAGGGTTTCCATGGTAAATCTTTATGTATTCTGTTTGTGCCATTGTTTTAATCTTTGTTTTGCTTAAAAATATTTAAGCATTGTTTAATTTCACATATTTAAAACTTATAATTGTTATAACAATAGTATGATACTTTTATGAAAAATATAATGCATATGTTTTGTTAAGACATTAATTTAGTACTTAAACGGTGAAATTTCTTGGAAAAATGTTGAAATGTATGGAAAAATTTCTAATTTTGTACAAATATTTATGTTTTAAGTTCTGATGTTATTTTTATATTTTTAAAATATTATTAAGTTGAAAAAACCCTAAATTTACAAGGACAAATACATGTTAATATCAAGTTTAAGGGCATAAGGATGTTGGGTTCTCATCTCTCCTCCTAAATCTAAGGTTTACCTTACCCACCACCAAGTTTCACCGATGGATTCATTTATAGTGTCAATTGAGGGGTCTAATCAAGATCCCGGGCTATAATTTCTTTATTCCATTATCAACATTTTAATGCAATATTGGGTTTTCTCTTGAATACTAGTCGAATCCAAGTGTACGTGATTAGCATGAGGAACTTGGGAGACGGAAATCACTAAAAGATAGAGATGTTAAACTCCTTGGTTAGGTTCCTAAATCCAAGAAAAATAATCCTACATTAAGAAAAAATATTTATATTTCTCATGTCTTCAACGCCAAGAAAAAACTACCTTATTTCGTTTGATCACTCTTTGATTGCAAAATTTACATACCTTTGGCTTAGTTAAAGGGATGTAGAAACATGGGTAGTAGGGTTTCAGACTCCCACAATTCAAGGACAAGTTATTATCATTTTTATTTGGCTGGATTTATTTTATTTTTATTTTTTCAATATGGAAAAGCATGATTTTAATTTTTTTGTTGGACCTAGATTCATGGGATCTAGATGAATGTATATATCCTTGTGGTCCTTTGACTTCAACCTATAAGAGTAAATTACATCAGTCCCTTTTTGGGTTAGGTTTACATTTTGGGATGAAATATCTCCACATATATTGGGAACAAGCTAGGCCAATTCATTGTTTGGGTAGAACCAAACACAAACTTGTTCTCTTTTGTAAGAATATGTATGGATGCATATGTTAGGAATAGGATCATGGAGCTATAAAAACAAAATGAATGCATAAATAAAGCACATAATAACACAAAACAAGATAGAGACATGTATATGTGGTTCATCCGATATGGACTACATCCTTTAAGATATATCTCAAGTCCTTCCTTTATTCCATCCAACAAAATGAAAGAATAAAACCTACAACATATCTGTTGCAACCTCCTCTTCATTGTAATATGATTAAACCCATAAATTCATAGAAAATATAATAATATACAAGAGATAATAGATAAAATAAACAATTATGTTCACTTTCCTCTTCAAGGGGGAAACCTCCAAGAGAAAATATCCAAATACAATGACAATTCTTGACTAAACACAAACCTTACTACTATATATATTGTTTCAATAGCCAAAGTCCTAACTACTTATGGTCCTGCTATTAATGAGGGTCAACCACCTAGGCGCCTTTATTCAATAAGGAAGGTCCTTTTAAATTAAGGCACTACCTATTAAATAACTAATGGTCCTTGTGGATTTGTACATTGATAAATTACGAGGGTTATCGTAGGATCCTAACATGCCCCCCCCCCCCCCCCTTTAAAAGTAGCCTTGCACTAAGGACGAATACAAAAAAATATTGTAAAAGGGATAATGGTTCTCAAGTAGCATCTTCTAGTCACTCATCCTTCCATTGGGGTAGAACTTACTTGACTATACCTTGGTTTAAGTGACACCCTTGTGTGGACAAAATAACTGCGGGATGAATCCAAATGGAACATTCTTCATCGATTTCTAGCAATTTAATTTTAACTTGATAGATTTGATCCACACCCTTCACATGAAATACTTGGTAGATCTTGAAGTGTGCTTGGATTGCCAAGTTGTAATCCACCTGGACCATGTCTTGAATAATTCTATATGGGTTGTCAAAATTTGGTGAATGGTTTCTAGATAATTGGTCAATTCTGGGATCTCCCTTATGTTTCTTGATGTGTTGATATGTAGTAACATTGGGGAGAAATTTTTGTTCTGATTTTTCTACCCATTCTTGTACCAGAGAAGATAAGTCAAAGAGGGATTCCTCTTCCTCATATTTCCTTGATAAAGGATTTCCATAATGTTAAATTTTTCATTTTGTATATGATCTTGTAATCATATCGAAGCAACTTGATGACACAATTATGTTTCTCCATGAATGCCAACCTTTGTTCCAAAAAATACTTCGAATTGTGCTGACCTAGGAGATATTGCTACCATGTGCTGAGTGCATGCAGGATGGTCATCATTTCTTCCTTGTAGCTAAAATTGTCCACATACCTATTACACCACTTCTTACTAGTGAATGATAAGGGTTTCCCATATTTCCTTAAGGAAACACCCAAAAAATTTATGGAAACATCACATTCCAATACAAAGGTATTAGTAAATGCAGGCATGGCTAAGATCAAAGTGGTGGACCTGACATGCTTTAAAACTACAAAGTATTTTTCTGATACTTCATTCCATGCAAAGGAACAACAATCAAGATACATGCACCCATTCCCTTGCTTTAAAGCCATGATAACTAGGGATGAATATGGGCTAGTGCTGGGATGAATGAATCCCACCTCTAGTAGCTCCTAAGTGATCCTTCCAATTTTATTCTTTCATCCAAATGTTCTCTTATAATGGTTTACATTTGGTGGTTGACTACCCATAACCAATGGTATATCATGATCATGCTCACCTTTGTATAGGGGTAAACCCTTTGGTGTCTCAATGATGTGTTGATGTTTTCCCAAAAACTTTTGTAAGTAAATATAGATTTTTGGTGTGGTGTTGTCCCAAGCCTATATGGAAAGAAAGTGAGCAATAATTTCAAAGTGACCTTTCTTCAATCATTTTTACATCCAATGGGAACCTATGATTCATAAGATCTTACTTGGATACCTTTGAAGTTGTGCATATGAGATTTTTGAGTAAATCTCAAGTGTATTTCCTTGAAGTCCGCATTGATTGACCCTAATGTTTGTAGCCATTATGCACCTAAAACTATATCACAATCACCCATATTAATGTACAACATATGATTTATGAGATGATAATCACCTAATCGAATCCTCACATTTTCACAATGCCCCCCACATGTCATCATTCCATCATTGGTTATAATAATTTGAAAGTTGGGTGTAATACCCTCAGTTTTTATTTAGAATATATTTAATCAAAATTATGTAAATGATCTAAATATGTTAGTATGCATTTCTAGTGCATAGCTCAAGGGAAAGGCCCAACTAGTGAATGAATATGCATGTATGATGTATATATTTTTATTTGGACTGTATCATTGACTTATCATGCCAAATTGAAATATATGTAAATATTATGATTGAGAAATAATAAAATGGTCCAAGATGGTCATGTAAAGAGTACTAGAGGAGCTCTGATTCCACTAGACGGGTAGAGGAAAGAGGGCATATGGGAAACTAAATCATTTGTTTCCAAGTGTCAACCTTAGAACTCATCTAAATTCTACCATGTGCTTTAAATGTGCCAATTACTTCATCTTGACTATTAAGCCCAATCATTGAATTCATGTGTCACGGTGGGTGGGAAAAGTCAATTCATGTAGTTATTGAAGCATGGGGGTGGTAACCATTTTTTCAGCTATCATAAGTCATTTTATTCTATGGCCAAAAAGCTATGTCAGTTGTCTTTTCACCATCATCTGGCATATCCCTTGAAGTCAACACTCATTTTGTCATTCTCTCATGAAAACTTCTACACTACGTAGAGTTTCCTATTATTGTTTGTGTCCATTACTAGGCTGTATATAATCCAAAAATTCAAATTTAGCGGCAAAGTTACATATTTGGAAGGAAATAGATGGCTATAAGTGAGACTATAGTTTGGGTAAGATATGAAAATTTACCCATTGAATTCTGATACTTTTGGATGCTTGAGAAACCATGAATTAAGGTTGCAGGAGGTTCTCTAATAACATACATCAGGTTGGAATCTTACTGCACACACTAGTAAGCACTATAAAGGTTGGATTTCCTAAGGTAATTGCAGTTCAGTGAAGTGAAATGTCTTTCTTGTGTTGTGTGGGTTGGTTGGAAGGAGTACAATGGATGTGATGGCTTAGTGAGATCCATGTAGAGCTTTCGATGAGATTTTGGATAAGCATAGTGAGAAGAATGGCTTGTGGGATAAGAGAGAGAAGCTTGTAGGTGTTTCCTAACTTAGCGACCTCATAGCCCAACTTAGGGGTGGCATCTCAACAAAAAGAGTATATGTTGAACATAGTTCGTACAGGGGTGGAAAATTGCTTTTACATAGCTAGTTGCTTAGATATTCTTGTTGAAAGATAAGTATTCTTTTGTATTTGAATATGTAATGTTTTAATTTATGTCTATAATGATTAACCTTGTATATGCAAGTGTGTGTAGATATATATTTTTAATACCGTCGTGTATTTTTATTATGCATCTACACACATTTTTTAACTGTCATGAATTCGACATATCAATTGGGAAAAATTTAGAGGCCCTGATTTAGTTAAAGTCCCCTCCTATGAATCTGATTGGGTGAAGGGAACATTACATAGTAATATCAAAGCTTCTAGTTGCAATACTGGAGTTGTATGGGCCATAAATGCACAATTGCAAGTAGAAAGCAGAAAATGCTTATGTGGATATCATATTTTGTTAAGTGACAGATAAGGGGATAAAGTTAATTTGGTAATAATATGATTATTGACAAATTAAAATTTAATGTAAATTCAAAATTTTAAAAGAATTGGGAATTTTTAAGTGGACCACACCTGTGCCATGTGGACAGGTGAGGTGGGGATTCACGTGGGTCAGAGGTATGATGCAGACCATCCACATCAACGCCTAAGAACTATAATTTTATCCAAGTGCTTGTAAGAGCATAAAACCCGAGTGATAGACCCGACATACCACACAACTAGAGGAAGGGAACCAAGCACTCGATGGATTTAGATCTAACCATTGGATGATCAGGGATATAAATGGTCATGGATCATAGTGCATCATTAATGTGTGAAATAGTTAACATCAGGAGGGTGATCCATTGGGTTGATACCATCCTGACCATGTGTCTCCTTTTTATTGACAGTGGCTCCCCAAGATATTTTCCAAAACTGCTTTCTTGGAGAGTCGTTAGCACTTCCAGTAATAGGAAAACCACCAACATCCAAGTCTAGGCAATGTAATGACTTGGTAGATGGTGGAGGGTGACATGGTCAAGTCACAGGGTGACAGGTCGGATGTGTCATTAGCTGGAATATGTTAGGACACATCAAAATCCTACCACGTAGGTAGAAAAATGATGTTATTTTTATGCACCAGATTGCATGAAAATGAAAAATTTACAAAAACAAATGAGGGAGCTTCACTCAACCCACCCTGAAGCGGCATAGGGAGGCCACAAGGGGGAAATCACCCTTAAGCCCCATTCTTTTTTAATAAATCTACAAAGTAATTTGGGATTTTAACCGCATATATTGGAGCATAAAAATAATTTGCAAATTGTGGATTATTAGGGGGTGTTATAGAATTTCCAGGCATTTATAAGTTTGGAGAAAGTGGGAAAATATAAACCTAGTCAATTTTATAATTTTATAGAAGGTGATTGTAGCATCAGATCATAGAACTGAAAATTGCCTACAATTGGGTGGAAAATCGCTCTTACACATGCAGTGATTGGATCTTCTTGTTTAAAGATAAGCATTCTTTTGTAATTAAATATGAAATGTTTTAATTAATGCTTGTAATGATTAATCTTGTATATTCATGTGTGTGTGTGTGTGTGTGTTTGTGGATATATATTTTTAATTCCTTTGTCTATTTTTTATTATGCATCTTCACACGTATTTGAAATTTCATGAATTTATAATATGTCCATTGGGTGAAATTTAGAGGCCCCGATTTAGTGAATGTCCTCTCCCATGAGTCAAATTGGGTGAAGGGGACATTACATTGCGCACCATATGGACATAACCATGCAGTTCTTAAGCCACTCATTGGTGAGTAAAATTGTGGGTGATTCCATTTTCAACGAATATTACCACTTTGTGTTGATTGATGCAACCTAGAATTTTTCGGGTTTACAGGGTTGGAATACTAGACAAGGCATGAAGAGGTATGAGTGTATTTTCTTGATGAACTTCAAATTCTACTTTTTCCCATGAGAGAATTTTTGTCAGTAGTCTCCAACTTAGGGGTATTTTCAGTAATGATATCTTCGTAATGGATAGGAGTATTCACATCAATGTGATATAACTATGGTTATTTTCATTTATGAATTGTAGTATACATTTCATCACAATTATATAAGATTCCCCATCTTCGTTAGTCTACCATTTTTTATGGAGACAACCTATATACTTTCAAAGGAGATTTAGGAATTTTTCTTGAGGAGTTAACTTATGTAGTGGTTGAGTGGGGAATGAAAGAGGGTTTGTTATTCTGTTCATTAATCACCATCTCTTATTCTAGAGCCCTTTGTGATGCTTCCAACTAGCTAATAGGATGATGCATTCTAACTTGTTATTTAGTTTCCTCCTTGAGGAAACTAATGAAACATTCTTTATGAAAATAATATGTTAAGTTCCATGTATGGATGGATTGTTACTCAAAGGATGAGATAAATTCTGTGACTGGACCTATTTGGTGTAACTTGGTAAGTTTCCCAAAATAGTGAATATCTTGCTCATAATGATCGTGGAGATATTTAACAAATATAATCCAAGCAGTGTAGCATCCATAGGTATTTTTATGCCACTCCCACCATTTCCATCATTATAGATCCAAATACATGACTCACACCTTGAGTTTGATAATTTACTTAGTAATACCATGAATGGAAAAGTAATGTTCCATTTGAGTGACCCGTCATGATGGGTTGGGACTGTCAAACTTGTACAAGCCTACTTTAGGAAAATGATTCCAAGTGTTGTTATCCATAGAGTGTGGTTAATCACTATGAGGACCTAAAGTGGGTTCTTGGGGGCCCAATAGTCCTAAATGAGAGGTTGCTTCCTAGTGTGTTCACCATGATATGCATTCCCATGTTCAAGTTGCATGTACAAACTAGCTATCAAATCTGTCAACTTCTCATCCAATATATTCTAGTGGTATAATTTTGTCTCCAACTTCTTGTCCCATGTTTGATCACAATTGTTGATGTTCTAATGAAGGTGTTGAATTTGGTCATTAAAATCTATGTATTGAGCGTCCACGTTTTCCAACCTATTGGTAGTAGAGAAGGTGGTCATATTGTTTGGAGTTGTGTTGGTGTGAGGTGGCTTGTAAGTTTCCACCATGGGTGAGGTATGTGAAGTCCTAAGGATAAGAGAGTGTTAGGTGCTATAGCTCTATGATATACATGTGGGGTCCAATAGTAGTACTCGACCCAACATCTCAGAGAACTAACTAAGGAGGCTAGATTGTTCCCTTAGTTGTACTGCTCAACTACCTAAGAACTATAGAGAGATATCCTCGAGTGTTCTTCTCGGTGTACTATAGAAACAAGACAATTGCTTAATTTATCTAAGATTGGTCCCAGGTAAACCTATGGGACTTCTAATATACCCGGGGGTATATGGAAGTGAAATACCATATAGAAGTGATGTTTAACACGGTACTACTCGAAAGGGTACGAAGAGAGGTTACACGGATGCATAATTCTATGGCTTAAGCACACCTGTGGTTTGTATGTACATGCTTCCCAACTACAAGTTTACCCACTAGAGGAAAAATATCCATGTTATCTAAATATTCTAGAACACATCTCTAAAAATTATTAAAAAAATAAGCTTGCTAACCCCAGAAAGAGATCTACAATTATTGGAAAATAACTTACATGTCAAGCCGGAGAGTTTGAGGCCAAAATTTATAAATAAACACAACTCCATATAAAACTTAATTTGGAGATGACTTGGAGGTTTCTATAACTCTAAAATTTCCACACCTATGAAAATAATTTTTTTATTTGCAATAGTAAAATATGTCTACTTTGCAATTCCATAGGTTTTATTGAATTCTGATGTGCCAAGAAAAAAATAAGGTAATCTCATGTGAATAAGGTAATCACCTCCTATCCATTCCTCAAGTGAATCTCATGAAAATTGGATTATAAATGAAGCCTTCATGGAATGAGTGGGGGAGACCAAAGAAAGTATCCTTCTGTTGTTGGATTGAGATCTGAGTTAGAGGAAAGATAGAGTGGGCTTGTATGTGAAAAGATTGTCGTAGATGTGAAGGATTGTAGATTTGTTTTAGAGGATAAATCCATCAACATCAAGGCCTGGTTGTAACTTTACTCTCTCATTATTAATACAAAAGTGTTCCCTTTTCCCATATTTAATGTTTTTTAATTGTAGATTAAATATGTTGGACTCCTTGATCACTGACATAGGTAGTTGATTTGACATGATGCTCTCACTTTGTGTTTTTGTCTTTTGATCTATTCTGCAGGTATTGGACATTGCAGGGACTTTCAGAACAAGGACAAAAGGACTTAGGTCTGAGGTATGATTTTGGTTTCATGTTATTCAAATTGATTACTTAGGGGAAAGATATGCCTCTGTGCACTTTTGTTCAACACTTGTGCTTTGCAGGGTAGAGGAACATCTTGTGTCCACAAGAGGTGTAAAATTCCTGATAACAAAATTGGCGATTGTTCGACTCCAAGTCCTTTATTCACACTTGGCAGGATGTACTGAGATACCTTGGGGATCATTGACATCAATCATGATTTCCCTCGCACTTGTTAAAAGTTTACATCGATGACTGGTAATCAAGTGGTTTCTACCATGTTCGCTGACAAGACATTGTAATCGCATGGTTAGATTCGTATCGTTGCGGGTTCGGCTTGAAGACCCTAGGTCATTTGGTATTTTTCCCAAGTTGCGATGGAGTATGTTATGAGTCATATTACATGGATCCACTTTGTATTGGTCGTTGTCGTGTTATCATCTCATCATGGATCTACACTTGTGTCTAGTAGCCATGATTTTGTTCATTCGGTCTCTACTACCATGGATCTGCAATGTATTGGTTAGCAACCATGTTATGAGTCATATGAGATTTGAGTAAGTTGTACTGCAACAGCTTTCAACCAACATCCTTTCCTTCGATTTCTTCACTTTACAAAGCATTCATTCCTCTAACTTCATGCTTTGGGAGGAATTCTGTTACACCGAAATCGCGTCATGTTGGGCCATGTGTTAACCCTATGCCTAATCCCTAAAGTTCTCTCTACTAAAGTTGATTGATATTGAGGTTTTTCTTGCCTATTTCCCTTTTTAGGAAGTTCGGTGCTTTTCCCCTTCATGCTAAGTGTGTCGATGCCGTTCTTTCCCTTCATTATAGGTGCGTCGATTTCGGCGCTCTGTCTCCTACTGCTAGGTGCATCGATAGTGCTCTTTCCCTTTATGGAAAGTGCGTCGATGGTGTTTTGAGGGAAAAAACAAAGCTTCGAGTCCCTTCATGAAGGTGGATGAGGTGGAGCTATATCACTATCATCTAGGTGAGATGGCATTCGATTCCTAACCTATGGGGAATATCCCTTAGATCCCTCCTCCTAATCCTCAACCTACACTATCACTTTACCCTTATAAATTAAACCCTCTCTCCATTGTGAAGGGAGGAAGGACTATGGTCCTCTTATGATGGTGGAATTTCTAGGTGATCCCTATCATCCTTTTGAGTCTTGGCTTGGATTGTTGGATGGACGGTTGCAGCGTTAAGCCTAGGTTGTCACATTCCTTCTTTTATGTAATTCTATGTATCTCCTTGATTACATTAATACAAATCTCTTTCCATAAATGTTATTATGTTAATAATTTTTATAGCTTTCTTCCTTAACTTTTAGCTTAGATCAATTCATGTTTGGATACACATGTACTATTTGCCTGTTTCCACTTGCTTTACAGGGTTTTTGAGCTGAAGATCTGAATTCTCTAGAGCTTGGATTAAAAAAGAGAGAAGAGGATTTGCATAATTCAGGTAAGTGATCTATATGTTAACTTGCATTTATAATTAATCTAGGAAAGAAGATTGCATTGTGTATTTGATTTGTTCTAGATCCACTTGGACTAGGGAGATTTGTCTTGAGTCCACTTGAGTAGATTTAACCGATAACAGAAGGAAGAGAAGGGGACACTTCCTTCTGTTGGGTGTGTAGGCAACGTGGATGCTAGGTCAGATAGATATTGTGAAGGTGTCCTTAGCTCTGTGTGTGAGCTCACTAGCTTGGCAATTCTTCCTGTCCAATGCCTTAGCAGCTTGATAAACCCAAAGGAGATTGGCTTAGCTGACATCCTAATAAAACCAACTATATATTGGATTGGTTGGGCAACCTGATAAAACCAATTGGATATTGGCTTGAATAAGAAGCCTGATAAACCCAACTGGTAGTTGGCTTGGCTATGTCTTATTGTGCATTTTTTCCTTGTGTAATCCTTGGATGGAAAAATTGATAACCTAACTGTGAATGCTGGCTTGGTTGAGTAGCCTGATAAACCCAACTGTGAGATGGCTTGGTTGTGTAGCTTGATAAACCCATCTGTAGGCTTGGTTGGTCCTTAATGTGAGTGTTGGTTTGACTGTGAACAATCTGATAAACCCAACTATTGTTGGCTTGGCTTTGTGGCTTGATAAACCCAGTAGTGTATTGGCTTGTATGCCTGCAACATGATAAACCCAATTGTGTGTTGTCTTGGATGGACAATATGATAAACCCAACAAGGTTGGCTTGAATTTGTTTGTTATGATCTGGCTGTGTGTGAGTCTGTTGTTCCCTAGTTCCTTGTGGAAATCATGCCCATCTCGAGGGTGGCAGTTGTGTTGATAGATTAATGAACACAAATGGCCTATGGTTGGGTGGAACGTTGCAGCGACATATCTAGTTGCAGGAGAACTTCATCTTCAAGATAAGTATCTCTGTTATTTTTGTGTATGTAGCGTAGTTTCTTAATGACTGAAATGAATATGATGAATGTTTGTTAATGATTTAGTAGAGTTTATTGTTAATGAATGTTCCTGCATTTGCATCTTTTCTTATGATCATGGAGGCTAGAAGTCGGTTACAGAGTCAGAATGCATCTGACTTAAGTATTTTTGCACTCGAAATCCGCATCAGAGGGTGGAAGGTGGGAAATAGGAAAAAGACAAGGTAAAATGTGGGTTTTATGCACCTTAAGTTCCGCACCAGAAAGGTGGGAAGCAGAAAAAGGGTCGAAAGTCCTAAGGAAGAGTTGAGTTTCTAAATTTCGAGGTCTGGAGCAGAAAGGTGGCAGGAGGAAGGTGGAAAATAGGAAAAGTTGAGTTTCGACTTCTGAGTTCCACAGCCGAAAGGTGGCAGGGCGGAAGGCAGAAAGTGGTTGAGCAATTCCATCGATTCGTTGGTTTTTCGAATTTCGAGTTCCGCAGGGCAGATGGTGGAAGGGCAGAAGTGCAAAAAGGAGGAAAAGTATGAATTCACCGTGACGTTTAACATAATTCTGATTTTCGAGTTCCGTGGGGCAGATGAACGAAGGCAGAAAGGTCGGGTTCAGTGTGAAAAGGACCTTTCCGGCTACAAAGTGAATCTATTGGTGGTGGAAAAACTGTTACAGTGGATTTTATGTTTTACCATGAAGGTTGAAGAGTGTGTGTATGGATGTTCCCTATGTATGAAAATAAGAACAAGGGTTCTTTGAGAATTTTTTTAAATCCGCATGGTTACTAGGGTATGGGTACATTACATTGTGGTATCAGAGCTGTAGTTGCAACATAAGGCATGAATGGGACAGTGTGATTAATTGATAATACCCTATGATACCATCATTATAGTACACTACATTGTGGTATCAGAGCTACTTGTTGCAGCATTGGGCCTGAATGGGCCAAGGAAATGGTATATTTCAGAATTTAAACATCATTTGTTAGTAGCTAACAATATGTTTTATTAACACATTTTGCAGAGTCATAGTGCAGATTGAAAAGTTGGTTTTTGGCTCAGCCATGAGAACCTACAACATGAATGATGGGAAGGACCCCTATGGGCCCAAGGAAGATTCTATGGGGGAAAACATAAAATTGGGAAATGTTGAAACAAAGTCCAATGGGAGGATATATCAAGATACTCCCCCTTATATTGTAGCCACCATGTGAATCCTAAGGGTGGAGATGCAAAGTTACAGAGAATATAATTAAAGGTTGGTTAAAGATCAGGAAGAGAAAAATCATCTGAATGCATCCATGTTGAAGAGTTTGACAGACATCCAAATAAGGGTGAACTCCGGGCATAAGGAAATAAATCCAGAAGTGAGTAAGAGTAGTGCCAGAAGAAGAAAGAGGTCTTCAAGTGGATCATCTGACTCTAAAGGATTGTTGGGTAAAATATCGTCTTGATTAATTCACCTAATATTTAATTATCGACAAGGGTTGGTAGGCTTAGAGTTGACACAAAATATATGCGAAGGTAGAGGGATTCCTATGGTGTTGTGGAAATATTTTAACAAACACAAGATCAAAAGATCTTTCAAAATGAAAAACCGAGTCAAACTTTAAAGAATTCAAACCAAAATAAAGTACTAAACCAGAGTGGTATCAAGTTATACTACTCCACTCTATAAACAATTACTATAAGATAAAAATATAGACAATTCTATTCTATGACAATAAACTATTCTCTATGAGAATATCTATTTTACTGCTAAACAACTTTAGAGACTAACTGCACAAAATTACAACAACTGGTTATGTTTTTAAGAAGAACTATACATGCAACTAATGAATGTACATAATAGTTTAAATTAAACTATCTAGTTCCACTCTCCTTGGTTGTTCTGAGGATAAGGATTCACTGTGATTGGAACAGGAGTAGAAGAAGTGTTAAAATGACTTTCAAAGGAAGTGAAGAAACTAAATGGAATCAAATCTAATTTAACCTCTACAAAGATATGCGGACTAAGAAACGTCCAATTGCAAGTGATAGTAAACATGATGGTTTATTTTATAAGTAAATAATTCCTAACTACAAAAGATGGAACAAGACTACAAGAAGGTAGACCTGACTTATAAATAAGTAGAAAACTTAATAAGGAAGAACAAGTAGAAAACTTAATAAAGATGGTTTCAAATCCTATTCTATAGGTGCCTTTTGGTAAGCACCTAATTGGAAGGGACAAATCCTACTGCTCATAATCAATTTACAAGGTACTAACATATTTTCCTAACATTGACATATCTAACACTAAACTATATCAAAGAGTGAAATCAATTCAAGTCAAAGATATACTTACAAAGCAATACAATAAACCAAAATGCATGACATAATTCTAAACATAGGATGAAAAGAAGGAAGAAATAAGAATAAAACTTAATAAGTATTTTAAATGGTCTAACCTAAGGATTTAAAAAGAAACACAACCAATGTCTAACTACCACTATTAAAACATAATCGAACAACTAAAGAAACAAGCTTAAAACATATTAGAAATGCTAAGGTCTGAATGAAAGGATGGATAACAGACTGGAGCAAGGGTCTGGATGACAGACAGAACAAGCTATCTGAGTGACAATCTGCACACAAAAATCACTAAAATGTCAAGGAATAATTAATCTAAATGATTTTGAGATCAGCTAATCCATGCACATGATAACAAAATGTAAAGGACAAGAATTAAACCTACCTAATAATTAAATCCAATCTATAAAATAACTTAAACTCAATTCATAATTTAAAAGACATCATGATCTATTCCATTATTAAAAAAGCTTGAATATAACTAAATGAATTCATAACAAAACATAATTGAATCTACTGTAATTGGATCCTATAATATCAAAGCAATCTATTCTATCAACATAAAACCAAGTAGTAAACTAGAAAGACTTGAAAAGGAAATTGAAATCAAATTTGTGCACAATCGGTTGCTTAACTCATAAAGGGAAACTACACTAATAGTATACTATCAAAGTCTAATCTATGCTACAGGAAACAAAAGAAATGAACGATTACAATAACTAAATTACATTAAAAAGTTACAAATAAAACTACGCTAATTGCAAAAAGGGAATAATGAAAATACACAAGAATAGAAATCTCTGGTTGATGAGGGGCCCTCCCAGTAATCAGAGTGATGACTTGCTAAACACTACTAAGACACGATCATGCACATCATAAGCAGAACTTTTATTAAACTGAAGAAAATTATTACAGAGTTCCTGGAATCAAAATGATCACATGTATCAACTAGCTAATTAACTCCCTTCTCGTATAGAAGGGTTTATATATATAGCACTTTACAAAGGGCGAGAAAGTCGACACTTTCAGTGGTCGAATACTCTTAAGATAAGTCAACCATTATGACAAATAACTAATCGAATGGCCAACACATAATGTTTTCCTCCTTCCTCATGGAATGGTTCTTCTATGGCGTGTGATGTGGCATACATGCTCTTCTTTGGCGTGTCTGGTGTCAAGGTGCCAAATAGAGGCAAAGCGATCGCAATCCTTCTAGAATGAGGATCATGCTCTCACCCAGGAACATGGAGAGTAGGCAGTTTGTAGACCATTTCATGCTTTAACACTCGGGAATCCATCATCAACAACGCATGGTAAGCTAGGCGGTTCGAACGGTGAGCTGGATATGCGCTACGCCTATCTAGGATGGATACATTGCTTGCTTTTTACTTTGCTAAGGACTATGATCTACAACAATGATTTCATATGTTAGCATATCATCAAATATCATCAAATTTAACCAATAAAATAGTGAAATAGTAGAAATAAAACATAACTTTCATAAACCCAAAATATAGTCATACCTAGGACTGAATAGTGAACTGCATGACAAAAAACATGCCAAAAGGTGACAAAACATGTAAATTATTAGCCAAAAAATGATGAAAAAATGGGGATAAACATTCCCCCAAACCAGAGAAATGCCAGGTCCCACTGAGCACAAAGAGGAGTAAATAAGGAAGAAGGTTGAGTTGCGTTAGTAGTTTCCTTCGACTTTGCATATGAAGAAGGAATTTTAAACTTCAATTTTCGAGCCTGTGATTTCAAAATAGCATGCCTCTCCTGATGATTCTTATGTGACAAATTGATGGCTCTGTTCAGCTCTTCAATGGTTTTGACCTGGAAGCGTAAATTTTTATTCTCTTGCCGAAGACTTAAGATTATCCTAGCGTACTCTTCATTTTGACTTGCTGATTGAGCCAAATCCTAGGTTAACTGATCGACCGTTGGATGTTGTGGAGTAGATGGCTCTGCAGGATGTTTAGAGTATTATGGAGGACTCGTCTCCTTGGATGGCACTTCAAGATCAACAGTCAAAATTTTTATTTCAAGACCCAAATCTTGAACAGGTGTAGAAAAAATTTCAGGAACAGGTGCAGGGATGGTCTCATAATCATCTTCTTCAAGCATTTCAGCTGAAATGATAGCCAAGGTGAACAGAGGTGAAGTAATGTCAGGTTTTCCTTATTTTGCCACACTGTCTGAATGAGTTGTCTCGATAGCGGGCTAAACCATAGACTGAGCAAATTTTTCCTTCTGGTCTCTAGTGCGAGGTCATAGTAGGGGTATAAATTCAGCAGATGCAGGGATAGAGTGATTGGATGGACTCGCCTCCAATTTGTCACCATCAAGATGGACAACATTGGGGATTTTCTTCTCTAGCGATGGGGATGGACTGGATTCTTAATGATGAATATGTCGAGGGAGTTTTCGGATATTTAAATGGGGGTTAAGAACTTTAAACAAGAAGGTATCCCAGAGTTGATTTCACTCTTTAAGCTGATCTAATATTAAGAGCTTGATCAAACTATGATGGTATAAGCTGCCCTTAGGGTTAACATTATTCTTTCTAACCTGGTTTGACATCTTTTCCAAGCTCCTAAGAAAATAATAAGGAAAATTGAGATATTTTTGTTCAACGAAATTAGCTAACAAATGGAGATGACAGGACTTAAAGATACTAAACTTACCTTCACAAGTAATCAAATGGATGATGACCATCAAAGGATTAAGGTACGCAGGTTTTATCCAATTACGATGAAAACCCTTTATACCTGCCACATGCCAAAACTTAGGTTTAAGGGAAAAGTTATGAGTTTCCCATGGAACAAACCAGTGTTTGTGCCATCGATCACCCTCTTGTGGAAGCTTGGTTGCATGCGCGATTGATTCCTCAGTGATTGGGAAGACAATATGGCCAACCATTTCCTTCTTTCCATCGAAGCCCATCGAAAAAGTAATGAAATTTCTTCATCATACCCTTGTAGCAGATGAATAAATAGATTCCAACCAGCCCAAAAAAAACAGTTCTAGACATTCTCTGAACTCTGGCAACTGGAATAAGTCTTGGTAGCTCTCAGGTTCAAAGCGATTCAGCATGGTTAAGAAAATACTAGGATACATATTTTGCATAGTATGGAGGAAAGGTAACTAACACACTCTACAGTGGTATCGGTCAGTGGAAGGAATGGAAAGAGGTTCACACAGTGTTGATTTAAAACGTGCCTCATTCAACCGATCAAATGATCACACAAACAGCTCGACATGTTTAGACGATCATGCCATTATGGAAATCTTTGAAACGTGCGTCGTCAAAGACACATAATTTAATGATTTTATAAAGTTTTAGTTAGTTCAACCATGTCCAAAGTAAACTTTGGACATGTTGAACGTTTAACTTAATACAAATGTATAAACCATATTCATAACCATAACCTTGATTTAACAAGAGGGTCGACTATTTGGTAGCTTATGCATGTGAGCGGAAAATAGGATGGGGGTGATGGAAGCGTAATGATGATTTGAAAGTACCTTAAGGTCAAATCACACCCATATGGGAGTAAGACGAGATCATATTAGATCTAAACCGTACCACATCGTGAATCTAGATTAGTTATAATGCCCTTGTGTATGTGACTTTAATAGTGATGGTATGTTTAATAGTGATGATATGACTCAACCAAATTTTAATTTTTTTTCCCAAACAAAAATTAAGCTAGCACTTAACCATAGGTGCTAAAATATCACAGTTTTTTTATTCAGATCATCATGTGACCCTTCATATGATCCTTCATATGGATTTCTATAAAAATAAGCTTTACTGGATCAAATTGCTGCTAATCATGGATTTTCCTATGCTGCCAGTCCACAAGAAAGTCATATAGAACAATTCTCTTGATCTTTTAATTGTGCTTTCCCTTATTCATCCCATATTTTAAGACCAAATCCGTTGTTTACATTATCCTGCAAACACTTTGTTATTTGACAAAGAAAAATAACTCTTTTATAAATAATTCAGAAAAATAAGGGCAGTCTAATCCTCCCCCAAACCAAAGATATGGCATGTCCCCAAGCCATACAAGAAATCTAAGTGATTTCAAAATAAATTAATAAAATTTCAATCACGTTGTTGTGATTTTTTTTCCAAGGAAAAGAAAGACTAACTAATGAATGGAAATGATTCAGATATGTACATTTATCATGTATCATGTGATGAGAACATAAATTGAAAATTCGATAGGAAAAACTAGTCATCCATGCCTCATTGTAAAGATCTCTTGTCATCTCAAGAATTTTTGAGTTCACCTTCGAGTTTGTGAGATTTTAAAGCTATGGGTCTCAATTCTAGGATAATAATATCCTAGGTATTGATTGAATGTAGATGGTCGGATCCAAGGCCAACTTACGGTCATTTTCTAATGACATCATAAACAATAGGCCTAAACATATATTTATATATTCGATCATTTTTCACGAACCATATGCATAGTGGTGCATTTACCATATCTCTTTTACCCAATATTGCCCCATGTTAGTTTTTCAGCATTAATCTAGCATTATTAGGATTTTTAACTGAGAGAATAACAACCACAGCAATCAAACACAAGAGACAATGAACACAGTGTTTTTCCTCGGGGAAACCATAAAGGAGAAAACCCCGCAACTTCATCAGAGATAGAATCAACACCAAAATAGAAAAGCCCAAAATAGTAAGTGATATCCCGACAGTAGTAACCTTCTTCTTGTCTAGCCCCGGTGTCTTCTCCTTCCTCAACTATGCGCTACACTTGAGTGTGGATGAGTTGTGTGATAAATAGAGACTCCTGTTCTCTATTTATACTAATCCCGGCATGACTAAAACCCTACTATGGCCGACCTCTACTAGGAGATTCTAATAACCCTAGTGCCCCAGAACTACGAGGACTTTAACCCTTAGACAATTGGAGGGTTACCCACTATGACTTGACATGACTTGTTTACATAATAGATCCTCCCGATCGAAACATCGGGGCATGAAAACATGACTCAATTACATAATAGATACATCCCAGAATAAACATCAGGTTACAAGACATAAGATACATAGATGAATACATTCTGAAGTTACAAATACATCAACACTCCCTCTTAACTAGGAAGGTATTCTTTCGACACAATTTTCAGCACTAGTCTTCTTCTCTGCATCAACTGGATCATCTCGTCATCTTCAAGTCTTCTTCATCTTTGAGTCTTCTTATTATTTGAGTCTTCAAGTCATCTTCTTTCCCTTCAAGTCTTCTTCATCTTCGAGTCTTCAAGTCATCTTCTTTCTCTTCATCATGAGATCTGCATCATCATGACTACTGGCTCATCACTGTTGGATCATTACTCGATCTGGATCATCATCAAGTCTGGATCATCTCATCTGGATCACTTGATCTGGATCATCATCACAACTGGATCATCACTTGATCTAGATCGTCATCAAGTCTGGATCATCTCATCTGGATCACTTGATCTAGATCATCATCAAGTTTGGATCATCATCTTCTATCTCATAATGGTGCTATCTTGATTCTTCTCATCACAGGAAGTTCTACAGATTCAATCTTGTAGGCCTACCTTTCATGTAGGTCTTCATCAGTGCTTATATCTGACACTTAAGTCAAAATGGCCCGCCCAGCTCTTACATCTGACCACATCTTGTCAGAAAGGCACGCCCAACACTCACATCTGACCTCATCTTGTCAGAAAGGCTCAGCACTTTTATTCGATCATGTGCAAGCACATCGCATCGAAAAGGATCTGCACTTACATCCAACCCCATCTTGTCGAAAAGGCACAGCACTCACATCTGACCATATGTAAACACATCGCGCCAGAATGGCTCAGCACTTATATCCAACCTCATCTTGTCGAAAAGGCTTTGCACTTATATTCTGACCATGCACGAAGCATTGCATCAAAAAAGGAATGCACTCACATCTGATCATGGAGGAACTTATACTACCATCGCATTAGAATGGCCCCCAGTCCCAGACTAAGCTACCTGGTAACTGACCAGGTGCCTACATTCCCAGAATGGCAGTTGCCCTTACATATGTCCTTCTCGACAGAATGGCCAACACTCACATCTGACATGGGAGGAACCTAATCCTTTAGCCATGATAGAATGGTTCATCCCTTATATCTGATCAAGTGGGAACACATCCCTCTATCACATCAGAATGGCTTCTCAGTCCTGGACTGAGTTTTCCTGGTAACTGACCAGGTGCCTCCATTCCCAGAATGGCAGTTTCCCTTACATCTGTCCTACTCAACAGAATGGCCAACACTCATATCTGACATGGAGTGAACCAATCCTCTCACCATGATAGAATGGATCAGCCCTTACATCTGACCATTGAAGGAGCCAATCCTCTCACCATGTCAGAATGGCTATGGGTCTCATCACTTTCTCTTGGAGGAAACCTTGATCTGGAGAACACCAAGCTTCGCCCTGAAGTATTCGAACTTCAGCCTAGCCAATGGCTTCATCGATACATCAGCTATCTGTTCCTCCATCGCAACATACTGGAGCTTCACTACACCATATCCCTGATATAGTGATACTTGATCTCGATATGATTAAACTTGTCATGGAACACTGGATTCTCTGACAACTTCACACAACTCTGGTTGTCACAATGTATACAAGTAGCATCCAACTGGAGATCAAATATATCAGATAGTAGCTTCCATAGCCATACTGCCTCACAACAAGCTGTGACATACTCTACTTCAACTATACTTTGTGCCACATAGGATTGCTTCCTGCTAAACCAAGAGATCACACCTGATCCCATAATGAAGCAACATCCTGAAGTGCTCTTCCTATCAATGGCACTTCCTACCCAATCTGAATCAACATAACCCTCCAGGTTAATCCTCTGATTTGCATCGTACTTGAGCCCATAATCAACTGTACCCCTCAGGTACCAAAGAATATGCTTTACAGCAATCAAGTGAACATTTCTCGGATATGTCAAGAACTGGCTCAAGGTGTTCACAGCAAAGCAAATGTCTGGTCTCGTGTTCATCAGGTACATCAAGGACCCAATCATCTGATGATACATCGTGGCATCAACCGTCTCTGATGAAGCATCACTCAATAGCTTCATGTTTGGTGCCATAGGTGTGGCCATAGTCTTGCAGTCCATCATCCCAAATCTCTTTAGGATCTCTACTGCATACTTCCCTTGTCCAAGGAAGATTCCATCTGAGCTCTGCCACACCTCCATACCTAGAAAGTAATGCATCATACCCAAGTCCTTCATCTTGAACTTAGCAGCAAGCTTTCTCTTCGTATTAGCAATCAACCCATCCATACCTGTCACAAATAGATCATCTACATATAGTAGAAGTATCACTGGGTTGTCATCCTCAACCTTGTAGTAAAGGTTGGAATCTACTTTACTCTTGGTAAAGCCCAAACTGGATAGAAAGCTATCAATCCTGTCGTACCATGTCTTGGGTGCCTGTTTCAAACCGTACAGGGATTTCTTCAATCTGCACACATGAGACTCCCTATCATGTGTCTCAAAACCGAGTGGCTACTCCACATACACTTCCTCTTCCACTACACCATTCAAGAAAGAAGTCTTAACATCCATCTGGTGTATCTTCCATTTCATCACTGCATCCAGAGAAAGTATTGATCTAATGGAAGTGTATCTGGCTATAGGTGCAAAGGTTGCTTCATAATCTATTCCTTCTTTCTGAGAGAAACCTCGAGCCACAAATCTTGCCTTATATTTTTTAATGCTACCGTCTGCAGCATGCTTGATCCTGTAGATCCATTTGAAAGTTACAACTGACTTCTCTTTTGGTCTTGGGACAACATCCCAAACATCATTCTTCATGATCAACTGATACTCTTCGATCATAGCATCCTTCCATTCTTTTCGTTTGGCCGCTTCTTCGTAACTGGAAGGTTCTTTATCAATGAAGCTACATACCCGGAACAGGATCTGGTTCTTTTTCTTTCTTTGTGATTCTCTTCTGGAACCCCATATCTTTCTGCACCTTGGATAAGTTCTCATACCCAAGCAGGTTTCCTCTTGTGAGGATTCTTCTCCAGAGGTAGATCTACAGGTCTTTGTGGTTCTTCGAATTCTTGATCTTCTTCTTGAATTTCTTCGTTCATGATTGTGTCATGAATTCTGGGTTCTTCTGCTTCTTCAGGTTCTTCAGCAGGTCTCTTTCTGGATTTGTTGTAAGCTGTGTCTTCATCAAATGTCACATCCCTGCTGATGTCAATATTCTTGTATCCTGGGAAATAGATTCTGTAAGCCTTTGAGCTTTCAGAGTATCCCACAAATATACCCTTCTTTCCTGAAGGATCTAATTTTTTTCTCTTTTCTTTTGGAATGTGTATGTACATAGGACAGCCGAATATTCTGAGATGGCTGACTTCTGGTTTCTTGCCGGAGAAGACTTCTTCCAGAGTCTTATTCTCAAGTACTCTATGTACATACACCACTGTTCTAGCAGCTTTCACCCAAAGATGCATAGGAAGATCTTGATCATGAAGCATTGCTTTAGCAGCTTCCATGATGGTTCTATTCTTCCATTCCACAATCCCATTCTGTTGTGGATTATAAGGAGTGGACAAATCCCTCTTAATCCCTGATTCTTTACATAGCTCTTTGAATTCATTTTAAGTGAATTCTCTGCCATTATCTGATCGAAAGGTCTTGATCTTCTTTTTAGTGTGATTCTCGATCAAGGCTTTGAATTCCTTGAATTTGCTGAATACTTCGTCTTTATTCTTCATGAATTAAACCCATGTCTTCCTAGAAAAAATATCAATAAAAGAAACATAATATGCATACCCGCTTAGTGAGTTTGATGACATAGGACCGCATACATCGGAGTGGATGATTTCCAAGATTCCTTTTGCTTTG
>LPNX010803355.1:260064-285147 GCA_001517045.1 Pseudotsuga menziesii
TATTTTAGATCTTACCAGGTTCAAGATGTCGGATTTGAAACTTGAGTTGAAATCCTGCAGTACTGGATTAGGAGCAAATTAGGGTTTTTCTTTTCCGGAGTTCTGTCAACCCAAATGCCTTGAAATTTGTCCCTAACTTTGATTTTGGGGAGGAGATCAATCCAGGCCTGGGCTCACTGAAAAATTCCTCTTCTGTGAAAATCCCTAATTTTCGGCAGCAGTGACAGCTCCAAAACTCGAAAACCTCAGAATTGGATTCTGCTTCGATAGAAAGATGCGCCCTAAGGAGGAGAGTTATTCCACCTTACTTTTGCTGAAAATATTTGGAGGAAGATCCACAAACTAGGAAGCCCTAGTTACCGTAGTTGCACAGTGTCTTCTTCTTAGGTTAGCTCTGATACCATGTTAGTTTTTCAGCATTAATCTAGCATTATGAGGATCTTTAACTGAGAGAATAACAACCACAGCAATCAGACACAAGAGACAATGAACACAGTGTTTTTCCTCAGGGAAACCATAAAGGAGAAAACCCTGCAACTTCCTCAGAGATAGAATCAGCACCAAAATAGAAAATATGAAAACAGTAAGTGATATCCCGACAACATTAATCTTCTTCTTGTCGAGCCCCAGTGTCTTCTCCTTCCTCAACTATGTGCTACACTTGAGTGTGGATGAGTTGTGTGATAAATAGCGACTCCTGTTCTCTATTTATACTAATCCTGGCATGACTAAAACCCTAATAGGGCCAAACTATACTAGGAGGGTCTAATAACCCTAGTGCCCCGGAATTGCGGGGACTTTAACCCTTAGACAATAGGAGGGTTACCCACTATGACTTGACATGACTTGTTTACATAATAGATCCTTCTGATCGGAACATCGGGGCATGACAACATGACTCAATTACATAATAGATACATCCCGAAATAAACATCGGGTTACAAGACATAAGATACATAGATGAATACATTCTGAAGTTACAAATACATCAACACCCCACTTCCAGCAGGCCTTTTCAGTACCCCAGCGGGTTTATCTTGGTACCATGCAAGCATAGCCCCGCTGCCAACGATCCTGTTCAATACCCCGACGGGTTTACTTGCATCTACCGAGATTCCTTGTTTTAGGATGTTACTTAGCATTGACCCGCTGCCAGCAGGCCTGTTCAGTACCCCGACAGGTTTGCTTCGTATAATGATTTTGAGTATATGGAAGTCGTTCGGTACTAGAGCATGTTAAGCTTGCTAAACACATAATTCAATTTTTTATTTATTTTACATATAATGGCCTTAATTATAGATCATGTCAAAAGAGAATAACTTAAAGTTGTTCTTTGACCTTTCGGTCTATCGTCTTCATAAAAGATAAATAATGTTCCCCACAAGCAAAAAATTTACTTACTTTCGAGTTACCACAAAAATTCTGAAGAGACAAGTTTTGATGATGAGTATAGGATAAACTAGTAGTCCATAGGCATGAAAATTCTGAAGAACATGATGATTAAAGTAAGTCTTTCAAGAATCTGTTCAAATAATACAAAATGTACATGTCTGAATCAAGACACCATATATAAAGCATAACAAAATCATAGAATAAGTGGTTGGAAATGATATACAATAATTCTAAAACTTCAAATTGTGATAGTGACCGAAAAAAGGGAAAAGTTAAGATATATTTTGAGTGTTTTTAGACCCCTTCCTTTTCAGATAATATCTCATGAGCTGCTTATAGAAAACAGAGTACTTGTAACCAAACTGCAAAACCACTTGTTAGATGATTCATTTATTCTTGAAAACATATATAACATTATAGAAAGAAAAAGAGTCCAATGTAAACAAATTGTTAGAAATGACTCTTATTTATTCAAATAAACACACACCTATTTACATATATACAAGTGATGATGACCCAAAATATCATTAAGGATCAGGAGGAGGAAGAGTTTTTGGAGAGGGAAGGCCAACGGTTACTTCTATGTTGGTAGGGTCCACCTTGATCCCTTGGGTAAAAACATGATGCCCCATACAAATGTGATATGCATAGATTTTGTTTAATGGGCATTCCTGTTGGGGATGTTTAGTCTTACATCTTGGACAGAAGATGCTCTTTGCTGCCATTCTTCTTCCTGTTTCTTCATGTAATTTTGGTTTCTAAAGTGAGTATACCTAGAAGGTTTCTTTCAAGGTGAGAATGGGGCTTCCCAACGTTCTTTTCCAGGAGAGATCTTCCTCCGATCAACCATGCTCTTATTGGGTCTTATAGGGATGGTAGATGCTACTATGGATGTTTCAATTTGTGAGATTACTATGTTTATTGAGTTTCCAAAGAGATCTTTCACCTAGACAGGATCGATAAAATTAGTGAAGTTCGGTTCCCCTACTAGTGAAAAAGTTGTATTATTTGGTTTTGTGACGAGTGGAAGGTTTAAGGGTTCCCAATGGTTAGTCCTTTTGAACTTCGTCAGGAATGAGGCCCTCAGGACCTCTCGCCAGTATCACTTCTCCTTCTATGGCTTCCCCTTTAATATCTCCCGAAAGAGTCTCTTTATGTTTCCAGTAGAACTACTTCCTATAGGTATTTTTTTTATACCTTTCCGATGAGTCAATGGTTAGGGTATTATGTCACCTGTAAAAAAAAATTAATAGGAATTTTAACAAAATTTTACTATCTTAACAAATCTACTGTGAGAGTATCTAGGTTTGTTCATAAAAGATAAAGAAAAACCTATGCTACTATTACTACTAGATTTGGGGGCGCATGTTATAACTGATGCGCAGGTTCTTACCTCTCGTCTTACGGCTCCCCCGCCACTAGCCTATTACTAAACTTCATATCTATTCTACCTTACAAAACAACTCCCCGACAACGGCGCTAAAATGTTGGGTAAAGTATCGTCTTGATTAATTCACCTAATATTTAATTATCGACCAGGGTTGGTAGGCTTAGAGTTGACACAAAATATATGTGAAGGTAGAGGGATTCCTATGGTGTCATGGAAATATTTTAACAAACAACATATTGAAAGATCTTTCAAAATGAAAAACCGATTCAAACTCTAAAGAATTCAAACTAGAACAGAGTACTAGACCAGAGTGGTATCAAGTTATACTACTCTACTCTATAAACAATTACTATAAGATAAAAATATAGATAATGCTATTCTATGACAATAAACTATTCTCTATGAGAAGATATATTTTACTGCTAAACAACTTTAGAGACTAACTGCACAAAATTACAACAACTGGATATGTTTTTAAGAAGAACTATACATGCAACTAACGAGTGTACATAATAGTTTCAATTAAACTATCTAGTTCCACTCTCCTTGGTTGTTCCGAGGATAAGGATTCACTGTGATTGGAACAGGAGCAAGAGAAGTGTCAAAATGACTTTCAAAGGAAGTGAAGAAACTAAATGGAATCAAATATAATTTAACCTCTACAAAGATATGTAGACTAGGAAACGTATAATTGCAAGTGATAGTAAACATGATGATTGATTTCATAAGTAAATAACTCCTAACTACAAAAGATGGAACAATACTACAAGAAGGTAGACCTAACTTATAAATAAGTAGAAAACTTAATAAAGAAAAGAAAGTAGAAAACTTAATAAATATGGTTTCAAATCCTATTCTATAGGTGCCTTTTGGTAAGCACCTAATTGGAAGGAATGGATCCTACTCCTTATAATCAATTTACAAGGTACTAAAATATTTTCCTAACATTGACATATCTAACTCTAAACTATATAAAAGAGTGAAATCAATTCAAGTCAAAGATATACTTACAAAGCAATACAATAAACCAAAACACATGACATAATTCTAAACATACGATGAAAAGAAGGAAGAAATAAGAATACAATTTAATAAGTATTTTAAACAGTCTAACCTAAGGCTTTAAAAAGAAACACAACCATTGTCTAACTACCACTATCAACGCATAATCGAACAACTAAAGAAACATGCTTAAAACAAATTAGAAATGCTAAGGTCTGAATGAAAGGCTGGATAACAGACTGGAGAAAGGGTCTGGATGACAGATAGAACAAGATGTCTGAATGACAGTCTGCACACAAAAAGCACTAAAATGTCAAGGAATAGTTAATCTAAATGATTTTGAGATCAAGTAAACCATGCATATGATAACAAAATGTAAAGGACAAGAATTAAACCTACCTGTTATAGCTGATTTTACCACTCCAGGTGAATCACACTTGTATGGCCTTTCCCCTGTCCCTCTGCAGACTCCTTAGACCCCTTGGACCATTTTTTGTCCTTTGATGTTTCCTTGACCATCCCTAAAAACATGTGAAAAATGATACACGCGACTTTTAAACCTATAATCGCGTATATACGCGGGTTTGACCACTAAAACCGCATACATCGGGATGTGTACAAAATCCAAATCCTTTTGGAGTTTTCCTTGACTTGGATCCGACTCACTTGACTCCTGGCCTTCCATATGCCTTGAGATCGCTCGGATTCGACCTTTCATTACCCCTTTGAAAAGCTATATAAGGAAATCTTTGGTACATTGAAGGCATAAGAGAGAATTGAGAGCAAAGAAACTATAGTCCATTGTTGCTGGAACTTATGCTTGAGTCTGCATCCCTTTGTCCCTTGGAGCACTTTTGTGTTCTTCCCAGGATTGCCTTTTGCTAGTGAGCTTGCTATCGAGAGATGGAGGATTGAAGTGGTGGAGGCCCAAGTGGGGGATTCAGTTTCTCCGATTCACAGACGTGCCGACAGAGGTTGTATCTATTGTAATCTCTTATTTATATCAATAGAAATATATTTTCATGTCCAATAATGTGTGTTTGAATGAATACTTTATCCATTGGATGATTTCAAATGTTTATACATTGTTGATTATATATGCTAGAATAGATCTAACACCATGATATATAGCATGCTTGTATTGTTTACTTGTTGTTGAGGAAGTAATCTATCAATTCAAGCTGAAGTTGGAAAGCTCAACGAGGATCTACTTCAACCATCCGGAATAAGGTACAAGGTCTGATCCTTTAGTGTTAGACATGTAATTTCTATTGCATATTGGAAAGGATTGATTTCTGGAGTCAAGCTGTCTATTGTGGTACCCCAAGCCATAGGAATTTCTCTCCGTAACACTACCTAACAATTAAATCCAATCTATAAAATAACTTAAACTCAATTCATAATTTAAAAGACATCATTATCTATTGCATTATTAAACAAGCTAGAATATAACTAAATGAATTCATAACAAAACATAATCGAATCTACTGTAATTGGAACCTATAATATCAAAGCAATATATTCTATCAACATAAAACCAAGCAGTAAACTAGAAAGACTTGAAAAGAAAATTGAAAGCAAATTTGTGTGCAACCAATTTCTTAACTTATAAAGGGAAACTACACTAACAACATAATATCAAAGTATAATCTATGCTACAGGAAACAAAAGACATGCATGATTACAATAACTAAATTATATAAACAAATTACAAAGAAAACTACACTAATTGAAAAAAGGGAATAACAAAAATACACAGGAATAGAAATCTCTTGTTGATGAGGGGCCCTCCCAACAATCAGAGTGATGGCTTGCTAAATGCTACCAAGACACGATCATGCACAACATAAGTAGAACCTTTATTAAACTGAAGAAAGGTATTACATAGTTCCTGGAATCAAAATGATCACATGTATCAACTAGCTAATTAACTCCCTTCTTTTCTAGAAGAGTTTTTATATATAGCATTTTACAAAGCACGAGCAAGTCGACCCTTTCAGTGTTCGACTTCTCTTAAGATAAGTCTACCATTAGGACAAATAACTTATCGAATGGCCAACACATAACATTTTCCTCCTTCCTCACGGAATGTCTCTTCTATGGCATGTGATGTGGCATATAGGCTCTGCTTTGGAGTGGCTGGTATCAAGGTGTCAAACAGAGGCTGCACGCTGGCAACCCTTATAGAATGAGAATCATGCTCTCACCCATGCGCATGGAGAGTAGGTAGTTTGAAGACCATTTCATGCTTTAACAATCGGGAATCTATCATCAACAGCATGCAGTAGGCTCGGCGGTTTGAACGGTGAGCTAGATATGCACTACACCTATCTAGGATGGATACATTGCCTGCTTGTTAGTTCGCTAAGGGCTATGATCTGCAATAATGATTTCATATGTTAGCATATCATCGGATTTAACCAATAAAATAGTGAAATAGTAGAAATAAATCATAACTTGCATAAACCCAAAATATAGTCGTACCTGGGACTGAATAGCGAATTGCATGACAGAAAACATGCCAAAAGCTGACAAAACATGTAAATTATTAGCCGAAAAATAGTGACAAAACTGGGATCAACAAGGATCCACTAGGGGTTCAAGCTCCTCATCTCACAGAAATAGGAGAAATAGGCGTTACAAAAACAATTCACGTGATGAATTTAAGGAGGCAAGGCATCCTACCTTTAATGGTGAGATAAAGAATGTTCAAGAAGATGAAGCTTGGCTTCTTGAGATGAAAAAATATTTCCAATTCCATGACTACTCAGGAAATATGAAGGCTAGGGTATCCATCTTCAATCTAAATGGAAGAGAATCGATATGGTGGGAGCACCTCAGGCAGGTGAAGAAGATCAATGACAGAAATATCGTGTGGAAACAGTTCAAGAAATATTTCAAATAGAATTACCTCTCTGACAAGTACTATGATGACAATATTAAAGAATTCCATGAGCTGAGATTGGGACAACAAACCATGGAAGAGTATGAAAACTTGTTCTTGGAGCTATTGAAGTATGTCAGATACATCCGAGATGATAAAGTGAAAATCCAGCATTTTCTGAGTGGTCTACCTCAAGCATACAAAGACAAAATCAAGATTGATGAACCTAGAACTCTAGAAGAGGCTATCAGGAAGGCTAAGTATTGTTATGATAAAAAAAAAGGAAAACCTGATATCCATAAGGCCTGGAAGGACAAGAAGAAGGAAAAAGTTGACCAATGGAAGAAAGGTTTCAAACCCTCTAACTTCTAAAATCAGTAGAAGCAGCCATCACAAGCTGTGACTAAGCCAGCCATAGTGATGAGAGAAAATCCAAGAGATTCAAAGGAGATCAGAGAACCACTCCAATGTTGGAGATGTGGAGAAAACCATATGCATAGAAACTATCCATATAAGGAGGGATATGTAAGGCAAGCTCACAATATCCAAGAAGCAGAAACTGTGGGACAAGTAGAGAGGACTGTACCTAGAATTTATGCAGCCTTAGAGGACCACTAGGTAGATCATCAATCAACTGTGGTCGAATTTGAAGGTAAGATTGCTAAGCAATATGTTTCTATTTTGATTGACCCTGTTTCTACTCACATTTATATTACTCCTATAATTGTTGAGATTGTTCTTTTAAGAAGTTAAAGCATAATAAGTCATGGTTTGTTCAACTAGCCACGGGAACCAAGAGAAAAGTGAGTGAAGTGGTAGAGAAATGCCCATTAGTCATGGATGGATTGGCCACTTGTGTAGAATTAAATGTTCTACCACTTTGATCCTATGATATTATCATTGGAATGGACTGGTTAGAGATGCACAGAGTAAATCTTGATTGTTACAACAAGACATTTGAGTGCATGGATGAAGAAGGAAACCCAAGAGTTGCAAGAGGCATTCCAAAGGTGGTTTCTGTTAGGCAGATTTCAGCAATGCAGCTGAAGAAGTTCTGTAGGAAACGGTGCAGACTATATGCAGCTCATGTTTCAGAGGAAGCAGAGAATGAAACTCCTAGTTTGGAGGACTTTCATGCATTACAGGAATTCATGGATGTTTTTTCTGATGAGATTCCAGGGCTTCCTCCAAAGAGAGACATTGATTTCACAATTGAACTTGTTCCTGGAGCAGCACCAGTGTCCAAGAAACCCTACAAGATGAGCACACTAGAGTTGCTAGAGATGAAAAGGCAGTTGCAAGAGTTGTTTGAAAAGAAGTATATCAGGCCAAGAGTGTCTCCTTAGGGAGCACCAGTTCTCTTTGTGTAAAAGAAAGATGGTACACTCGGGTTGTGTATTGATTACAGACAGTTGAACAAAGTCACCATGAAGAATAAATACCATTTACCTCGAATTGATGACCTCTTTGATCAAATGAGGGGAGGAAAGGTATTTTCCAAGACTGACTTGTGGTCTGGTTACCATCAGGTAAGAATCAAGGATGAAGATATTCATGAGACAACCTTCAAAACAAGGTATGGACACTATGAGTTTGTAGTGGTACCGTTTGGTCTCACAAATGCACCAACTACATTCCTGTGTCTCATGAACAGTGTTTTCAACAGGTATCTGGACAAGTTTGTTCTTGTTTTCCTTGATGACATTCTTATTTATTCTAAGAATGAAGAAGAACATGAAGAACATTTGAGACTGACTTTGAAATTGCTAAGGGAGCATAATCCATATGAAAAGTTAAGAAAATGTGACTTCTATAAAGATAGAATTCATTATTTGGGTGACATTATCTCAGAGGAGGGCATATTTGTAGATGCTGAAAAGATTGAGGCCATTATGAATTGGCCAACTCCAAGAAATGTGTCAGGTGTAAGTTCTTTTATGGGACTTCCAGGATACTACAGGAGGTCATTGAAGTATTCTCCAAGGTTTTACATTCTATAACTTCTTTGAAAAAGAAGGGGATAAAGTTTTAATGGACACCAAGTTGTGAAGAAATCTTTTAGCAGTTGAAAAATCTTCTTACAAGTGCACTAGTTCTGAAAATTGCAGACCCATAAAAATATTTTGTGGTGTGTACTGATGCATGTAATCAAGGACTTGGAGGAGTTCTTATGCAAGACAACCACATGGTATGCTATGAGTCAAGAAATTTGAAGGAGCATGAGAAGAACTATGATACTCATGAATTAGAACTTGCAACCATAGTACATGCTCTCAAGATGTGGATGCATTACTTAATGGGAAGAAGTTTTGAGCTAAGAACAGACCATTGTGGTCTGAAATATTTGTTTGATCAGCCTACTCTAAATGCTAGGCAAGCTAGATGGATGGAGTTTTTATGTGAGTTTGATTTTGAAATCAAACACATAAAAGGGAAAGAAAATAAAGTGGTCAATGCACTCAACAGGGAGGTGCATGAAATACATGTGGCATCTCTTAGTATTTTCCAACCAGGTTTGAGGCAGCAGATTGTTAATCATACCACTGAAGATGAAATGTATGTGCAGATCAAGGACAATTTGTAGAAACAAAGCCTTGAAAAGAGGTATGAGGGATATAAATTGGAAGAATATTGACTTCTTACTTCTAAGAACAAAATTTATATTCGAAGTGTAGCATATTTTATGAGAGTTGTTATGGATGAAATCCATCAATCTCCATATTCTAGTCACCCAAGATATCAAAAGACAATTGCTACATTTAGAAAGCAGTATTTTTGGCCATGAATGAAAAATGACATTGCTGAGGATATTTCAAAGTGCATGAAATGTCAGCAGGTGAAGGTTGAACATCAACACCCATCAGTTTTTTTGCAGCCTTTTCCGATTCCAGAATGGAAATGGGAAACATGAGTTCCATGGATTTTATTATAGGATCGCCAATGACTTGGAGGAAACATGATTTCATCATGGTTGGGGTGGACAAGTTGATAAAGACTCACATTTTATATCGATTAAGCCCACGTATAAGATTGATGCCATTGCAAAAATATTCATGAAGGATATTTTCAAATTGCATGGATTGCCTAAGGAAATAGTCTCTAACAGGGATCCTAAGTTCGCTTCCAATTTTTGGAAGGGTCTATTTGCATATTTGGGTACAAAGCTGAACTTCAGCACTTCCTACCATCCTCAAAATGATGGGAAAATAGAGAGAGTAAACTAGGTGCTTGAATACATGCCTCACATGTATGTGATGGAAAAACCATCAAAGTGGGAAGATTACTTACACTTGGTAGAGTTTTATTATAATAATGGACAACAAGCATCATTAGGAATGAGTCCATATGATTTCTTGTATGGAAGAAGGTCTAGGACACTAGTAACTTGGGATAACCTAGTGAACAGGATTGTGCTTGGTCCAGAATTCCTCAAGGATTTGGAGCAAGAGGTTGTAAAGATCAAGAAGAACCTGAAAGCATCCCAAGACAGACAAAAAATCTATGCAGATAAGCATATAGTGCATAGAGATTTCATTGTTGGGGATCATGTTTACCTTAGAGTGAGGGCAAGGAAGAGTTCTTTGAATCTTGGAAGTTGTGCCAAGTTGTCACCTAGATATTGTGGGCCTTTTGAAGTGCTTGAAAGAATAAGGCCAGTTGCATATAGACTTGCATTTCCTGCTAGCACTAGAGCTCAAATGCTTTTCATGTTTCTTTGCTTAACAAATATGTACATGACCCTAACCAGGTGATAAATTGGGATGCGATTCAGGTGGAACCCGAGGGACAGTTCCAAACCTAGCCATTGTGCATCCTCGATAGGAAGGTCACAGTGCTTCAGAATTGAGTCGTTGGACATGTAAAGGTACAATGGGAGCACTGCAATCCTGATGAGGCTATGTGGGAGCTGGAGGATGCCATGCGATTGGAACATCCATCCTCATTCAATTTTGTTAAGCACCAAGGATAGTGCTACTGAAGGGGGAGGGGAATGTAACAACCCAGTTTTGACCCGAAGGGTGATGCCCCAGGTTTGATCCCATGATCTTAAAATTGCAGATGATTTATATATTGTATGAAATCATGGCAAGGAGCTCAAGGCCAAGGCCCTACCATTGATTTGGTATTTTGTGTATAGGTGATCAAGGTTGATGCCTATGGTTCATTGTGCTGGTTAAACATGAAGCATTTTGAATATCCTATAAATACACACAATTTAATAAAATACCACAACTAGCTATGTACTGCAACGTGAAAGAGATGGGGGCATGATTCATAGAGGAATAGAGATGGATTTAACCAGCAGATGCCAGGTGAGTGATTGGAGGTTTAATCCTCACAAAACTCGGTCTAATCAGCGGAGAATCCTTCGCTGATTTGTCGTCCAACTCACCCAAGGGAACTTGAGCCTGGAATAAAACCTTTTGGATAATAATTTTGCACACATCAAAAGTGTTAAACAACTTGTTAGTTGAATCAACGAAATTTTCCTTGACTGTCGGATCTGTGCCCCCAGCAGATCAATGGTGGAATCCAAACTTGATGAAGCATATTTCATTGGAATTTCATGCACATGAAAAGTTTGTTAAGTGACGCTAGTTAAATGAGCGAAATCATTGTGCGTTGTTGATCTATTTGATGATTGATCCCAACTGTAGATATATTCGAAATGTCACCCGTTCTTTAAACTGTCCACCCTGGTTCGTCCCTATGCTCGATCATTCAGTTTTCTTGCAGGAAATTGGTTGAGGCAGTTAATGACTTGGGTAGAGCAAGGCATGGTAGTCAATTTCTTGACTGAGCAAGCCTGCAATTGCAGAAGTCATGTTCTTGCTTCTGAAGCAAGAAAACCAGAAAATGTGTGCCCAATCTTTCAATCATGTCTTGATCTGAACGTTGTGATTATTTTTGGATTCATTCGAATCATTCTATCAGTCGATCCGATCAGAGTATGCATTGTTCACTTTCGTGAGTTGCAGAGAAGGTCTTTATTCATGGTTGTGCAGTGTGGTCCATTGTTCATTCCATCTACATTGTGGTTGTTCAGTGTTGTTCATTGGGGATCCTACATTGTGGTTGTTCAGTGTGGTTCACGATGGTGTTACAGTGTTTCCCTATGTTATAGAGTGTATGAAACCCTGGTTGTGTGTTACAGTGTTGTCGTGAACTACATTGTGGTCCATTGTGGTGTGGAACCCTATTTTCTCTGTGCTACAGAGTGGTATGCAAACCTGTTTCTCTATGTTACAAAGTGTAGCTTGTGTTGTTGTGTTTCCCTGTGGTTTTCTCTGATGTGCACCCTAGTTTAGGTCTAAACTATGTACAAGACTTAGGAGTGGAAGAGACGTTGAATGTGCTTGATAAACCTAATGTGGAACCTCACATTGAGATAACAGTGGCCCGTGAATCTGCTTTGCACATCCTGAAGAGCATTGGAAGGGAAGGTGTATCACGAGGGACTGTGAAGCAGAGAAGGGGACACTTGCTTGTGTTGGATGTGTAGGCAACGTGGATGCCAGGCTAGATAGATCTTGTGAAGGTGTCCTTAGCTTTGTGTGTGAGCTCAAGAGCTTAGTAATTCTTCCTTTCCACTGCCTTATCAACATGATAAACCCAAATGATATTGGCTTGGATGATAGCCTGATAAACACAATTGTATATTGGCTTGGCTGGGAAGCCTGATAAACCCAATTGGATATTGTCTTGGCTGAGCAGCCTAATAAACCCAACTGGTAGTTGGCTTAGTTGTGTCTTGTTGTGCATTTTGGCCTTGTGTAATCCTTGGTTGGACATCTTGATAAACCCAACTGTGAATGTTGGGTTGGCTGAGTAGCTTGATAAACCGAGTAGTGAGATGGCTTGGATGTGTAGCCTGATAAACCCATATGTTGGCTTGGTTGGTCCTTAATGTGAATTTTGGTTTGACTGTGAACAGTCTGATAAACCCAGCTATTGTTGGCTTGAATTTGTGGCTTGACAAACCCAACAGTGTATTGGCTTGTATTCTTGCAACCTGATAAACCTAACTGTGTGTTGGCTTGGCTAAACAATCTAATAAAACCAACTAAATGATTGGCTTGATTGTGTTTGTTATGATCTGGCTGTGTGTGAGTCTGATGTTACCTAGTTCCTTGTGGAAATAATGCCCAGCTCGGTGGTGGAAGTTGTGTGAGTCTGATGAACACAACTGGCCTATGGTTGGATGGAACGTTGCAACGACATAGCTAGTTGTGGGACAACTTCATCTTCAAGATATGTATCTCTGTTATTTTTGTTTATGCAATGTATTTTCTTAATGAATGAAATGAATACGATGAATTCTTTTTAATGCTTCAGTGGATTTTACTGTTGATGAATGTTCCTACATTTGCATCTTTATTTGCCTTGTATGCTTCATTACATCTTTGCTTATGATCATGGAGGCTAGAAGTCGATTACAGAGTCAGAATGCATCTAACTTAACTGTTTCTGGACTCAAAATCTGCATCGAAGGGCAAAAGGTGGGAAACAAAAAAAGACAAGGTAAAATGTCGGTTTTCCGCACCCCAAATTCTGCCCCTAAAAGGAGGAAATGCGGGAAGCGAAAAAAGGGTCAAAAGTACTAAGGAAGAGTTGAGTTTCCAACTTCTGAGTTCCAAAACTTATAGGTGGAAGGTGGGAGGTAGAAAACATGAAAATTCCTAAGGAAAATTTGAGTTCCGATTTCCAAATTTCACAACCGGTAGGTGGCAGGGCAGAAGGCAAAAAGTGGTTGAACGATTCCGTCAATTCGTTGGTTTTCTAATTTTTGAGTTCCACGAGGAGGAAGGAAAAAGGGAAAAAGGAATAAACATATGAATTCACCATGACGTTGAACATAATTTTGATTTCCAAGTTCCATAGGGAGGAAGACGAAAGAAGGAAAGGTTGGGTTCAGTGCAGAAAGGACCTTTATGGCTACAAAGTGAATTTTTTGGTGGCAGAACGGCTGCTACAGTGGATTTTATGTTTGACCATGAAGGTTGAAGAGTGTGTGTACGGCTATGCCCTATGTATGAAAAGAAGAACAAGGGTTCTTTAAGAAAATTTTTAAATCTGCATGGTTACGAGGGTATGGGTACGTCACAGTTAGCACATAAATTCTATAGGAAAAAAACCATATAGATAGATCTATTTGCATTCAAATTCACACCATCACCATGCACAAAAAATTGGTGTCATGAGAGCCTTGGTTTCCAAAGCCATTAGAGATTCTAATGATAAACACATAAAAGAAAGAACTAGTACATCTTTCCAATTTTTTTAGAGAGAATCATTATGATACAAAACAATTCAACAAAGTTGTCCTTAAAGTCGAAAGGGGTGCTCGCACAAGAGAAAATGATGTAGACATAGAAGGCACAAAAGTAACCCTTCCTTGCATCAAATAATATTTAATAAGATGGAAATTTTTTAAAGAATTGGAACGTTAAACTGACCTTCTCTCCTCTTAACACATTAAGAAAAATGTTGGATATTGCAAAAGATACCATGAATCCAAGGAAACATAAAGGGGTTTACACCATCCCTTGCTCATGTGGTAAAGAATACATATATGAGATGGGGAGATCATCTAAAGTAAGGCTTAAGGATCATTGTGCAAACATCTTTCACAATCTTATAAACAAATCTCCCTTGACATAACACTATCAAGATATGAAGCACTATTTGTGTAGAGAAGGCTAAAATAATTGCAATAGAAATTTATTATGCGAGAAGGAAGATAAGGGAGTCAATAGAAATGAGGAAGGATTAAATATTAATGAAGCATGGAAACCTTTTTCACCCTTTGAGAATAATAGCACAACAGAGAGCCATATAACGTATTCATAAGGTTGGCCCTATAAAACAACAACTGTTGCTTGTGAGTATGGGCTTAGATCAGTTATTTCAAGATGAGCATTTAAGACTCCTAAAGACAATCTTTGGCTTGGGATTCAAACATTGAAACATATAAACAAAAACATAGTCTCCTCCTTCTCTTAATTTATTATTGCATAGCAATGTATAATGTGATCATATCCCTCCATGGAAGGACATTCTGGTAAAAGTTTGTGCGTTCTAAAGAAACAAGATAAAATCTACTCACAAATTAGCAGATCTCCAATTCATTAAGAAATGTTGTGAAGTTGAGATAGTTCTATAATTCATTGAAATGAAACATCGCCTCCATGCTAGTAGAAACAACGATATGTTTAGAAGTTCCAATTTAGCTCTTATCAGGTCAAAGATCAAATACACTCGAAATTCAATACCCATACTTTTCAAAGATCTTTACTACAGGCATATAAAGCTCACTTTGATTGTGCGACTTGACATTTGGGAGAGGATTGACATATGGAGAAAGTTCTAGGTGATACCACAAAAAAAGAAACATCGAAATTTTAAAATACTATGAGAAAAACATGTTGAACATGAAGAGATGGGTTGACATAGTAAATATGTCTAGCATTCAGTTAAACACTCCCTCCAAAAAAATCTTGCGAAACATGTTGATATTGTGATTATACGAAAAAGGTGCCGATGGAAGATTTAGTGTGTAGTATTGAAAACGTACTTAAGAATTTTCCAATAGAGAGAGCAAAAGAACTAAGATGAGAAAATGTCATTGCAATCTAACATAAGATCAAAAGTCTAGTGGGGCACACTCAATCTTTTGCCAAGGACTCCTCCCACATGGTTTATATGATTCAAAATATTAAAGTGGAGGAAGAAGACATTTTGGTGAGTTTTTATGTAGTATTCATGTTCACAAAAATACTTGTAGAAGATGTGTTAAAATTGATTAGTGAAATCATATATGAGGGGAAAGCCAACCTTGTAAGGGTGTGTCTAAAATCCTCTTATTTTTTCTTTCGAGAATAATTTTATGAACAAATAGAGGGAATTGGAATGGGGTCCCTATTATCCTGAGTAGTGGCACATCTATACATGCAAAAATTTGAAAAAATTACAATCGAATCCTTGTCACTCAAACCAAAATTGTGAAAGAGACACGAAAGAGATTTGTCGATGATACCAATGTGATATTGCCACATGTGAGTGAGAGCTTAGATGGTTTTCTAGATCAGTTGAACAACCAATCTGAAAGCATAAAATTCACTATGGAGGTGGAAGAAAACAAAATTATACCCTTTCTAGGTGTCCTCGTACCAAAAATGTGAATGACTCATTAACACATAAAATCTATAGAAAGAAAACCCAAGTAGATAGATATTGGCATTCAAATTCACATCACCATCCTGCACAAAAACATTGGTGTCATTAGCACCTTGATTACTCAATCCTCTAGAGCCTCAAATGATAAGCACATAAAGAAAGTACTAGTACACCTTTCCAAAAAATTTAGAGAGAATGGATACAATAAAAATAATATCAACAAAGTTGTGCTTAAAGTTAGAAGGGGTGCTTGCACAAGAGAAAATGATGTAGAAATAAAAGGCACAATATTAACCCTTCCTTACATCAAAGGAATAACCAATAATGTTGCATTTGTTTTTAAAGAAAGGGAACATTAAAGTGGCAGTCTTTCTTCCTAACACAGTAAGAAAAATGTTGGATATTGTTAAAGAGATCATGGATCTAGGAAAACATAAATGGGTTTACACCATTCCTTGTTCATGTGGTTTAAATAATATATAGGTGAGATGGGGATATCATTTAAAGTAAGGCTTAATAATCCTATTGCTTGAAAGAACACTTTCGAGGTACAAAACACCATATCTATGTAGAGAAGGACCAAATAATTGCAAGATAAGACCATTACACAAAAAGGAAGACAAGGAATAAGGAGGAAGGGTTAAAGAAGAACCCTAATAACTTGAACAAGGAAGAAGGGTTAAAAATCAAATCAATGAATCATTGAAACCATTAATCCACCTATTGAGAAAAATCACACGACAAAGATAAATATAACATTTTCAAGATAAATATAAAATGGAAATTAGGTGCTTGTGAGTATGGGTTTAAAGCACTTATTTCAAGATTATTAACAACCCTGAAGACGATCTCTAGCTTGTGATTGAAATGTTGAGACATTAGAAAGAAAATAATGCAATCTCCTCATTGTTCTCTGAATATATTACTACGTAGCAATGTATAACATGATTAGATCCCTCAATGAAAAGGGACGTTTTGGTAGAAGTCCATGCGTTCGAAAGAAACAACGTAAAATGTGTTCACAAATTAGCAAATCTCCAATTTATTAAAAAAAATGGAGTAAACTAGTGAACCGGTCATTTGCATCGATTGGACGACCTGGCTCGCCTGAGCGATCACGTCCGACGACCGACGTCGTCTAATCGGTGCAAATGATCGGGCAGATAGGTCCCGGCTAAAAAATGTCGTGGAATTGAGGTAATTCAAAAATTTGTTGAAATAAAACATCGTCTCGTGCTAGTAGAAACAACGGTATTTATAAATGTTAGTCTAACACTTACTATGTTAGAAATCAAATACACTTGAAATTCGATATGCAGAATATTCGAAGATCTTTACCGCAAGCATACGAAGCTCGCTTTGATTGCGTGACCTGGCATCTAGGATAGAATTGAATCTACATATGCACTACTTATGGAGAAAGTGCTACGAAGTTTAAAAGGTTAAGAGAGGAACATGTTGGACATGAAGAGACGAGTAAAAAGGTCAACATAGTAAATATGTCCATCGTTGAGTTAAACGTGGCCTCCAAAATTATCCTGCTGAATTTTGCGATTGTATCCATTGACATCATCGTATTTTAAAAAAACTTAGGATGAGAGTTTATCAAACTCTTAACCTATAGTTTTGGTTAACCAGATTTGTAAAATTTCATGTAACTTTTTTAGAACTGGTAGATTTGATAAGGCCGAACCCCTCCCTGTTAATTTTAAAGTTTATATGCCACACTTGGTACCAATGGATTTATTATTGAATATAATTTCTAATGATATATGAATTGGTGCTTCTCCTTAATAATCTCTATTTATTAACAACTTTATTATGAACTTTATCACCCAAGAATTCTATCATTATGAAAATCACCTGAAATGAAAAATCAATGTTGGCTTACTCTTTCTCACTCTTGGGACCCAAGTTCAACAACAACACAACACCAACAAAACACTCAAAGAAATCAGCCCGACAAAGCAATCTCAGTCGACAACACCTGCGAGGCAGGTGCAGTCTCACTCAAGATATCTTAATGTGTAACTGCTAAAACCATGTTTCCGCAGTCGACGAGGGATTACAATCCCTTGGCGCGCGACCAAGGCGCTCGACGGAGTCAGAAGGATGGAGTCTTTTACTACTCGACAGTGGTGCAACAGTGCGACACAGTCGGCGTACGACACAACCTCGTCCTTGTCAACTTAACAACTGGTGCAACTATGCGACGCAACTGATTCCTTAAATGTAAATGACAGTGGTGCGATCGTATTATAACCTTAGCAGTATTTTAACATGAAATAATACCAAGTGCTTGACAATGCTTTAATCATTCATTCATTCGCTGCTTTTATTAATATTGCGACATTCATTCCAACAATAATCGTAAACAATGCAAGATAATCAAATATTCAACATTAACCGATAAACATTCAACATTCAACATTCATCGACATATGAAATAATGTGGAAACCCATCTGGGAAAAACTACCAAGGTGCTCTTCATATGGCATGAGAAATATATGGCACCTTGCAATTTGTGACCTGCAGACTGTTTTGAGATATGTCTATTTAGCTCAGACTCTTCTTTCTCTCATGCTCTCTATTTTATGCTTTTCTTTTAACTCCTACTGATCCACACACAGCCTGGATCGACTCTTCTACTCTACTACCTGCGCACATAGCTACAGAACGATTCTACAAGACGGTCTAAGCACTCAGCTGCAGATCCGTGGCTCAACAACCTTCTATTATCAAAATCCTCTCTGATTTCCTCAAAATACTTCTACTCTTACCAACTCTTAATGAAGCTACTGAAAACTAACTGAAGCTAACCCTTATACAGAATGAGTTCCTCCTATTTGTAGGTATTACAATACCACGCAAGGTCGACTGAGTAAAACTCAGTTATTATAGTCATAACTAGCCACAAAATATCTTCTATTACATTAATGACAGGCCATACTGGCCGCAAAACGTCCTACAGCATTACATTAATCGCAAACCATAACTAGTTGCGGAAACGTCTTTCAGTCTATCTGTATAAGTCTTGACTAGCTGCAAAATCCCATCCTTTAGTCTTCCGTCGATTCGAAGTCCTACGTTCTTCTAACCTGTTGCTTTCCAGCCTTTACTATTCTACCTGCCACACTTCCACCGACTCTAGGTACGCTTTTCCTCTGTCGCGGCTTCCTCTGTTCTGCGCTTCCTTTTCGTCCTTTTCCTACTTTTACCCCGTCGCACGCCCGATTTTATTCTTGCGCTTGTGCTTCAGGTTCTTCCTTTTGCTCTTGTGTGGCCCAACAAGCCTCCAACAGTCACATGTGGCTCATCCCAAGCCACTGAGCAAGTTTCATGGTTCCAGCGCAGGTTGCGCCACGAGACCAACCTTGTTCCAAAATTCCTTCAAAATTCCCTATACTTGGGCAACTTCTTCCCTAACCTCCTCTGCTTGCTTCTCCAATTGTTCCACAAAATCAGAACTGATATGTTCCGATTATACTTCTTCCAGTTCTTGAGTTATCTACTGGAGCTTCTGTTGTACAGGCTGAAGGAGCCCCACAACCCATTCGACTTCTATTTTCTTTACCATAACTTCTTCATTTCTTTTCAACTCTTGGTCGCAGAGAGTTTGGACTTGCTGCTGCAATTGCTTCAACTCGGTTACCTTGGCAATCTTTTCTTTGATGGGCAGCTTTTTCATTTCTGCCTTAATCGTTGTAATTTTCAAGTTGGCCTGGCGCGCATCCTCTACAAACTTTGTTGTTGTCTCATCTTCTAGAAGCAATTCCCACATCGTATAGATGTCGTCAATTGCTTATGTGCAGAGCTTTTCTCCCTCCTTAATCCAATCAATAGCATCAGATGTTGTTTTCCTGCGCTCTTCTAACATCTCAGGAGGTGTTCTTGGTTGTTGTTGCGCTTAAAGCTCTTCTACCTACCTTCTGAGATCCATCGCAATCCTTGATAGCCGACCAACCTTTGTGACTGCATCTTTGTCTTCCTGGGCTTCTTCCATGGGGAACTCTATGACTGTTTTTTTATGGCTTCAGCTAGTGCAAGCCTACTTTGTTCCCGTGCCTCAATCTCTTGCTCCTTTTCCCTTTTTCCCTTAGGAGGACCTTGCGCTCTTTCGCCTTCCTTGTCTTCTTTGTGGCCTGGTAAGCAAGATCATTTTCTCTGATGCGGAAATCTGTCACGGCCGCATGCTAAACAACATATACTTCAGCCAATGCTAGCTTCAAAAAATCTAGTGACAATGTCCCCATTGCCTGGATAACATTGTCATACTTCGACGTTCCTGACTCCAGTGATTGCGCCTTTAATTCAAGCTTGAGGGGTGGTAAAAGCAATGGCATAGCTAATGTATCACCAAGATCAACATCGTATGTCTCAGCTTCGGCTGTGGTCTTTACTTCATTGATATCCTTAGTGAGCATGTTGGCCACCTGCATTTGTTGTGTACTTAGACCCTTAAGGTCAGTCTTTGTTATTTCTGCGACAACGTTTGTAAGCAAGCCAATGTCCTCCTTATCTAAGCTGACTATATTAGTCATTTTATCATCTTTTCATTTCTTACACGTGTGCGCTCACTCCTGTTCTTGTTCTCTTCTTTGGTTTCACACATCCTCATCAATAGTTGTGTCTTCTACATCATCTTGATCAGATCCACTATCACCATCGTTGTTGTCTTCATCTTCATCTGAGTGTAGTGACTGGTTATCTTGCACGTCACCCCCATCATTGCCTGGGTCATCATCTTGGCCATTGCCTTGGCCATTTCCTTGGTTGTTTCCCTAGTTATTGCCCTACTTCATTTCTACATTGACTGGGACATGCCATTCCTCAAGCCTGCCCTAGATAACTGCTTCCACATCTGAGTCAACAATCATAAAAGGCGTCGAGTGCGCTTGCTTTGTGGGATCCTGCCATGGCTCCAAGATAACATTGTGGACACCATCCTGGAAGTTTATGAAGGATGAATACTTCTCTACTGTTGCCACACGCAGTCTATGTTGTTGCTTGATTACGTCTTTGAGTGCCTCCCCATGCAGAAATAACTCTATGTTATTGTCCTTTTGTCGAATCCTGTCTTCCTTGTCCTTCCAGAGGTTTTGGTAATCTGGTGGGTTTGACCAAACCACAAAATAAATTAAAATCAAGAGCCAGGAGTAGTGGAATTTTGTCTTAGGTTCCTCCTGCACTTGCTCAACATCCTCAAGCAACTCATTCAAAAAGTACTGTGACCAATTGAGAATGACGCAATCCACGCACTACTATGTCAGTTCCACCGTCCTGACGGTGCACTCAGTGGGTCGCATCTTGCAAGATAAAATCTTTGTGCCAAACCTCACTGTGTTGATAGCAATAGAGGAAATGAGAAATCCTCTATTTGCGTGTTGGAGGTCATATTTTTGCTTCATCTTTGTTGTATCTCTGTTTGCGCGCATATATGGCGCAGGGTTGTGTCTGTGGCGCTGGAGACCCATTATCAATGAAATGAGCTCAACATCAACAGAATATGGCTTGTCAAGCCATAGATAGCCTCCATGGAAACAGAACAGGATTTGTTTCACATACGTTCTTACCTACGTACTTCGACCAAAATGTGGCATTATCAACAAGTTCATTAGGCCTACGTTTTCTATACCGCGACCCCATTGCATTGGAACTACCAACTGCGGCTCAAGCGGCACAACTGGAGTCGTGACCATGTAGTTCTTTCTTTTTAGGTCCGCCTACTTCTGGATATCGGTGTCTTCAAACTACAGTTTGATCAGCTTTGGGACTATGTTCATCAACAACGACACTCCAGCAGGGATCTGGGGTGCTACCAAGGAGAGAGTGCTTTTGTCGAAAGCTTTACTTCAGGCGCCTCTGCTCTCCTTGGCTGAACATAGGGCAGTAACAGGTTTCACTCTTCTATGGTGGCATTTGTGTCTTAGCATGGTGGCAATGTTGGTGCTTCCTCCATAGGTATGTCCTTAGTAGGTATATCCTTAGTGGATTTAGGCTTCTTGGATAGATTTGGTACCTTGACCCGAGGCACTAATGTTTCTAGGATGTCCATGTCCAACACAAACGGTTGCGAACTTGCTACTGGTATATCAATTAGTGGATTTTGAACTGGGGCTAATGCAGGGGCCGAACCAGAAGGCAAAGGAACCGTATGTTGAGCTGGTCGCACCATTGTTTTTGGTGCTTCTTCTTGCTTCTGTACTTCTGGTGGCATAATTTCTTCTTCTATCAGGTAAGGGGACACTCTTGTAATGTCAGATTGCTCACTGGTACTGGAAATGGAATTGACCATTAGCTTCTGCTCTCTATATCTGAAAATCTAGTTTGCTCTTCTTCTCTTTGTGCACGTAAAAGGATTCTTGTTGATGAAGGTTCATACTTATAGGGATGCACTTGCCCTGCATGTGATCATTCTATGGCAAATCGACGTCTTGTCGATTACATGGGCTTCCAATTCGATGCATTCCAACAATAATTCATGTACTCAAGTTATGATCTGTACGTGTCAGGACATTTATGGAAAGTATGATGGATGGGACCAAAAATCACATCGTCATTCTCCTCAGAGTTGTCAAATTAATGACACCTTGCTATCATAAACTCCTAAATATTTTCAGGTATCCATGCTTTAATGACGACCAACTGTCATTCCCACTATTTATTGTGATTTGAATGCTCCTGTCGCAAATGTGCAACAGAATAGTTCCCTTTCTTCTTTTCTCTTTTTCTCTTTTTCGCTTTTTTTTCCCTTACCCAAGCATGTTGTGGCCATTGTAGTAAGGTTTCAAGCGACTACCATTTATCATTCCTGCGACTAGCGTTCCATCCAGGTTTTGCAATTTCACTGCGCCTGCATCAGTGATATGCGCGACCACATATGGCACTAGCCAATTCGTTTTTAGTTTCCATGGGTGCTTCAAAAATTTGTTGTCATATAGAAAAATAAGTCCTCTGACTTCAAAATGCTTAGTTATGATATGGTGATCATGCCATGCTTTCTGCCTTTGCTTCTCTATGTTTTGATGGAATCCTGCAACGAAGCATTCTTCTTCCATCTGAATGAGCTAGGACAACCTTTTCTCGACCACATCCACATCTGTCATTTTCGTCAGCGCAAAAATTCTTAAGCTCGACACAATATACTCCGTCAACACAACAAATTCTTTCCCATACACTAATCTGAATGGAGTGTGCACTGTAAATCACTTGCAAGTCGTGTGGTACGCCCACAGCACAGTTGAAACTTTCTGATCCCAATCATGTCAGTGCGCGTTGCATACTTTGGTTAAGGAATTCTCCGGGAACTTGTTGAATGCTTCAACCGTTCCATTCGTGTGAGGATGATAGGGTGTTGTCTTTCTATGCTGAATCTGGGACTCTACAGTAAGCTCATCAATCATTTTGTTAACAAAATGTGTACCTTGGTCGTTGAGCAAAATTTTCAGGCAACCGAATTTGGTCGCCACATTTTCAAATAAAAACTTCGACGCAGTCACATCAGTGCAGTCTTTAACAGGCACAACTTCAACCCATCTTGTTAAGTAGTCTATTGCAATGATAATGTAGTGCACGCCAATCCTTTTCCATAGAAGACTGATAGGACCCAAAAAATCAATGTCCCTATTATCAAATGCTTGAAGGGTTATCTACGGCACAAGTGGCATCTCGTCGCGTCTTGACGGTTTTCCTGTCCTCTGGCAGATATCGCAGCATTGACAAAAGCTCTTGGTATCAATATGTATGGTTGGAAACCATAATCCAACTTGCAATATCTTGCGCATAGTTTCCTTTCCCGCGTAGTGTCGTCCTGCGACACCGGCATGTGATTAACTCATTACCCAATGTCGTTCATAGTCAAAGACATAGTGTCACAATATTTCATCAGGGCCCATCTTGTATAGGTGTCCTACAATCAACGTATAATTGATGACTTCAACGACCAAATGTTTCTTCTATACAGTGGTGAACCCTTCAGGCGCATAGCCTATGCTCAGGAAGTGGATGAAAACATTAAATTTCTTATTTTAATCATCAATCCTAGTGACTGCAAATAGTTGTGCATCGGGAAAGCTATCCTCCAAGCTGGTTGGTTCTTCACCACTCTCTATTCTCAACAACTGGCCAGGTCACACATTTAGTCGACCTGGTTTAACAATGACTTGAAAGTCAAATTCTTGGAATAGGAGAAGCCATTGACAGATCTCCCCCCCAATACTGGCTTGTTGACCAAGTATTTTAAGGTCGAATGATTAGTCACTACTACATTTCGATCCAAAATCCGACGGTTACTTCCGACGGCGCGTGGATTTCTCTGTTTAAGCTTACCAAAAATCACAAGGATACATATTTTTTTTAAAATGTGGCCACACACGTCGGTTAAGCGACGGATATTCTCATAACCGTCGTTAAACCGACGATGCATTATTTATATCAAATTATAAAACAATGTTATTTTTTCATTGTAGTGGACTATGGATGGTAAGCGTCGCTTAAGCGACGGAGGAACCGTCGGTTAAGCGACGGCAAGTTATATGCATTTGATGATAGTCGCGCTATGTGAGAGATGCCAATGTAATTTATTGTTGTGTTATTAAAAAATAAAAAAATATAATATAATAAAACAAGAACAAATTGACAAATTACAACCCCGCCACAAACAAATCTGGAGGTAACACCAGTGAAAGAGACGGGCTTGCTTGAGCTGCTGGCTCTGGCACTTAAACCTTGAGTATTCACTCCTCTGGGGAGCTACCTTTTCTCTATTCAACCAACCCAGTTGAGTCTTTATTTTCTCCTTATGGCCAACGTTACAACGACTGGTCTCTCATCCTGGAGGTAACACCAGTGAAAGAAAGAGCTGTCATTGCCCGAGCGATTCTACCTCCTCGACCTTGTAACCTCGCGAAACACACCCTACCCATTGTTACACAGTTCACCTGCTGATGCAGTTCCACCTACTGGTTTCTCAATATATTTATTGCTACCATACACCCGATTTAAACCTCTATTACTGCCCGGATGGAAGGATCTCTCTTGCGAACTGGAAATGATGCATGATTAACTTGACACGGATGGATTGCTTTTTTGCTTGCTAGATTATTTGTGGGCGGATGGCTTCTGAGGAGCATAGAAAGAGGGAAACACCGGTATGATCCAAGTTAGAAAGAGGTTTATTCACGACCAGGTTCGGAGGAGAGGGGTCACAGTGGATAGATGGCACACAGGGGACTATTA
>LPNX010803392.1:31028-41202 GCA_001517045.1 Pseudotsuga menziesii
AATGATGTTCATGATGTTGATGGTGATGATGGTGATGATGATGATGAGGATGATGTTGATGTTGATGATGTTGATGATGAGGATGATGATGAGAATGTTGATGATGTTGATGGTGATGATGATGAGGATGATGATGATGATGTTCACGATGTTGATGGTGATGATGAATGATGATGATGATGATGATGAGGATGATGATGATGATGTTCACGATGTTGATGGTGATGATGAATGATGATGATGATGATGATGAAGGTGATGATGATGATGATGAAGGTGATGATGATGTTCATGATGTTGATGGTGGTGATGATGATGATGATTATGATGATGATGTTGATGATGTTGATGATGAGGTTGATGATGAGGATGATGTTGATGATGTTGATGATGTTGATGGTGATGAGGATGAGGATGATGATGTTCACGATGTTGATGGTGATGATGATGATCATGTTGATGATGATGATGATGATGATGATGAAGTTGATGATGATGATGATGATGTTCATGATGTTGATGGTGATGATGATGGTGATGATGATGAGGAGGATGATGTTCATGAAGTTGATGATGATGATGATGTTCATGATGTTGATGGTGATGATGATCATCATGTTGATGATGTTGATGATGATGGTGATGATGATGATGATGATGATGATGATGATGATGATGATGTTTATTATGTTGATCTTGATGATGATTATGAGGATGATGATGATGAATGATGATGATGTTCATGATGTTGACGGTGATGATGATGAGGATGTTGATGGCGATGATGTTCATGATTTTGATGGTGATGATGATGAGGAGGATGATGATGATGTTGATGATCTTGATGGTGATGATGGTGATGATGGTGATGATGATGATGAAGATGATGATGATGTTCATGATGTTGATGATGAGGATGAGGATGATGATGAGGATGTTGATGATGTTGATGGTGATGATGATGATGATGACGATGATGATGTTCACGATGTTGATGGTGATGATGAGGATGATGATGATGATGTTCATGATGTTGATGGTGATGATGATGATGATGATGATGATGATGATGTTCATGATGTTGATGATGAGGATTATGATGAGGATGATGATGATGATGTTGATGATGTTGATGATGTTGATGGTGATGATGATGAGGATGATGATGTTCATTATGTTGATGATGTTGATGGTGATGATGATGAGGATGATGATGTTCATGATGTTGATGGTGATGATGATGAGCATGTTGTTAATGATGATGATGATGATGATGAAGGTGATGATGATGATAAGGATGATGATGATGATGTTCATGATGTTGATGGTGATGATGATGATGAGGATGATGTTCATGATGTTGATGATGAGGATGATGATGAGGATGATGATGATGATGATGCTGAAGGTGATGATGATGATAAGGATGATGATGATGATGTTCATGAGGTTGATGGTGATGATGATGAGGATGATGATGATGATGTTCATGATGTTGATGGTGATGATGATTATGAGGATGATGATGATGAATGATGATGATGTTCATGATGTTGATGGTGATGATGATGAGGATGTTGACGGTGATGATGATGAGGATGTTGTTGATGATAATGATGATGATGATTATGATGACATTCACGATGTTGATGGTGATGATGATCATCATGTTGTTGTTGATGATGATGATGATGCTGAAGGTGATGATGATGATGAGGATGATGATGATGATGTTCATGATGTTGTTAGAGATGATGATGAGGATGATGATGATGATGATGATGATGAAGGTGATGTTGATGATGTTGATGGTGATGATGATGATGATGATGATGATGAGGATGAGGATGAGGATGATGATGATGATGATGATGTTCATGATGTTGTTGGAGATGATGTTGTTGGAGATGGTGATGATGATGATGATGATGATGAAGGTGATGATGATGATGAGGATGAGGATGAGGATGAGGATGATGATGATGATGTTCATGATGTTGATGGTGGTGATGATGATGAGGATGATGATGATGAATGATGATGATGTTCATGATGTTGATGGTGAGGATGATGATGAGAATGATGATGATGAGGATGATGAGGATGAATTATGATGATGTTGATGATGTTGATGGTGAGGATGATGATGAGGATGATGATGAGGATGATGATGAGGATGTTCATGATGTTGATGGTGATGGTGAGGATGATGATGATGATGTTGATGATGTTGATGGTGAGGATGATGATGAGGATGATGTTGATGATGTTGATGGTGATGATGATGAGGATGATGATGATGATGTTCACAATGTTGATGGTGATGATGATGATGATGATGATGATGATGATGAACGTGATGATGATGATGATGTTCATGATGTTGATGGTGATGATGATGATGAGGATGATGATGATGATGAAGGTGATGATGATGATGAGGATGATGATCATGATGTTCATGATGTTGATGGTGATGATGATGATGAGGATGAGGATGATGTTCATGATGTTGATGATGAGGATGATGATGAGGAAGACGATGATGATGTTAATGGTGATGATGATGATGATGTTCACGATGTTGATGGTGATGATGAATAATGATGAATGATGATGATGATGATGATGATGATGATGAAGAAGGGGATGATGATGATGAGGATGATGATGATGATGTTCATGATCTTGATGGTGATGATGATGATGAGGATGATGATGATGTTCATGATGTTGATGGTGAGGATGATGATGAGGATGATGATGATGATGTTGATGATGTTGATGGTGATGATGTTGATGGTGATGATGAGGATGATGATGATGATGTTCATGATGTTGATGGTGATGATGATGAGGATGATGATGATGATGTTCATGATGTTGATGGTGATGATGATGATCATGTTGATGTTGATGATGATGATGATGATGAAGGTGATGGTGGTGATGAGGATGAGGATGATGATGAGCATGATGATGATGATGTTCATGATGTTGATGGTGATGATGATGATGAGGATGATGATGATGATGTTCATGTTGTTGATGGTGAGGATGATGATGAGGATGATGATGATGATGATGATGTTCATGATGTTGATGGTGATGATGATGATCATGTTGATGATGTTGATGATGATGATGATGATGAAGGTGATGATTATGATGATGATGATGAGGATGATGATGATGTTCATGATGTTGATGGTGATGATGATGATCATGTTGATGATGTTGATGATGATGATGATGATGAAGGTGATGATTATGATGATGATGATGAGAATGATGATGATGATGTTCATTATGTTGATGGTGATGATGATTATGAGGATGATGACGATGAATGATGATGATGTTCATGATGTTGACGTTGATGATGATGAGGATGTTGATGATGACGAGGATGAGGATGATGATGAGGATGATAATGATGATGTTCATGATGTTGATGGTGATGATGATGATGATGATGGCAATGATGGCAATGGTGATGATGATGATGATGACGATGGTGATGATGAAGGTGATGATGGTGATGATGATGATGATGAAGATGATGAAGATTGATGAAGATGATGTTGATGGTGATGATGATGAGTATGATGATGATGATGTTCATGATGTTGATGATGAGGATGATGATGAAGATGATGATGGTGATGATGATGATGATGATGATGACAATGACGACGATGTTGATAATGTTGATGATGATGATGTTCATGATGTTGATGTTGATGATGAAGATGAAGATGATGATGACGATGATGATGAAGATGGACATCATGATGATGATGATGAAGATGAACATGATGAAGATGATAATGATGATCATGGCGATGCTGATGATGATGATGATGGTGATGATGATGTTAATGATGAGGAAGGTGATGATGATGAGGAGGATGATGATGACGATTATGACAACGATGGTGATGACGATGATGTTCATGATGATGAGGACGACGATGGTGATGATGATGTTCATGATGTTGATGGTGATGATGATGATCATGTTGATGATGATGATGATGATGATGATGATGGTGATGATGACGATGAGGATGAGGATGATGATAATGATGATGAGGATGAGGATGATGATGATGATGATGGCGATGGTGATGATGATGATCATGTTAATGATGATGATGATGATGAGGAAGGTGATGATGATGATGATGATGATGATGATGAAGTTGATGATGATGACGATGGCGATGATGATGAAGATGAAGATGAAGATGATGACGATGATGATGAAGATGATGAAAATGATGATGATGAACATGGCGATGTTGATGATGATGATCGATGATCAATGATCATGGTGATGATGTTGATGATGATGAAGATGAATATGAAGATAATGAAGATGATGATCATGTTGATGATGATGATGATGATGATGATGATGATGACAATGGTGATGATGATGAAGATGATGAGGAAGGTGATGATGATGATGATGATGATGATGATGACGACGATGGTGATGATGATGATGATGAGGATGATGTTGATGACGATGATGGTGATGATGATGTTCGTGATGTTGATGGTGATTATGATGATCATGTTGATGATGATGATGTTGATGAAGTTGAAGATCATGAAGATGAAGATGATGATGAACGCTATTTTTGGTTTTACAAAATGCACACACGATTTGTCTACACATAACACGCACGTGTTTTGTGCAGTTAAATCGCGCTCGTGTATTGTTTAAATTCAAAAAATTATTCCCTCCAAATGATAAGGCCGAGCCTCCACCCATGCTTTCATGGAATTCCTATGCCTATGTGTTTGCTTTGTACTTTGCTTAAGATTCAACATGCCTGTGCCTTGGAGTATGATCAACCATGGCTAATTCAACATTATATCCAAATTTTCAATATGCTCGTGTTTAGCGGTTTGTCTGATTATGCTGCACACCTCCATTTTTTATGAGATTTTAGAAATAGATATGGTTTTTTTTGCAGATTCTAAATATGTAAAATTTAACAAGAATACATAACTTTTTCTATTTTTTTCTTATTTATCTTCTGTCATCACTCCTCAACTCAAAAAACACATTGGTAGTGTTTCATCCATATCTCTTTTGTTTCTCAACCATTTAAAAAAAAATTGTATGGTGCACTAAAGAACACCAATCTCTACATTTTATAAAAAACCCATTTCCAAATAATTGCATTAAGACATTCAAACTCTGCACCCACAAATGATGTACCATTTTCGAGGTTTGATCTCTTAGATAATTAAAAAAAAATTAAAAATATTATTTTTATTATTGGAAAAATAGTCGTGCACTAGTCCTATATGTTCTCTATATGTATACCAGTTTTTGTAAGTTTATTCCATCATTTAGACACTCAGACGCTGCACCCACAAAAACATATACCTTATAATTTGTCACTAAAATAAAAAATGCCCATTAAAATTTATCTAACTTTAGATAGTTAACAGCATTTTCAATAGAAAAAATATATATATTTGGAAAGGTCATTCAATTTCCTACATTTCTTGTTTTTTACTGATTGCAAGATTCATTGTGTAAGTGTCTCAAAATATCCATGCAAGTTGATGGATGTCTGTTTTTTCAGTTTTGTATTGCATCTAACGTGCCAAAAGAGACCCTCAACTTCTTGCACACACCCGAAAATAATAAATTTTTTATTAGGCTAGTAAAAACTACCTATGATGGCCATTATTTAACTTGCGGAATATAACGTACACTGAATGTACCACTGTTTGGTCATAAGTTGTTCTTACGTTCTATCATCTTACTTCCAGTTATGATTATTACTGTGTTTTACATAAGATGTCATAATGTTGATTACTACATTATTCTTATGGTTATACATTGCTCTGTATGTGTCGTTACTTGATTATTTTCTTCGTTAAATTCATAATGTGTTTACTTATTATTTATATGGTTCTAACTAATCTTTGTTCTTGGAAACAAAGTGGGTGGAGTGGCGGGACTAGTTCTCCCATGTAACTGCCTGAGAGGTAAAAGTTCCTATTTGTCTAGCACGATTACTTAGTTCTGTTGAACTAAAGCACTCTTAACTTGTTTACATGCAGGTGTACTTATGCTCATAGCTAGTGACACATATCGTTTATTATTATTACTTCTTACATACTCGGTTTGATGACACGATGATTACCTCGCTTATTCTTTATAAGACCTAGACTGTTTATCTAAGTGACGCTTATTATTCTTTATATGTTACTGATCAACTGTTCATACTTTTAACCTATTTGTATTCCATGTTTATTTTATTGAAAGTATTAACATATAATTGTATTATTCTTGGCACTTTATAAACGTTGGTTAAAATCCAATTCTGGACTTTTAATTAACAAGATTACCATGGCATATTTCATATGCCATGGTTCTAAGCTTAATGCTTAGGGAAATGGATAAGCAATAGTTTAGGGATTCAACCTATTGTATATTTTGCATACTATACCTTGTAACAAGCTTGGGTGGCAAATTATATAACAAAGTTTAAACATTACACGTAGGGGTTTAAGACTTTCCATGGAATGGAGACTATCGAATTCGAAACGATCACCAACTATAGAGATGTGGGTTTTGGGTTTGATAATGGACACCAAGATGACGCCATTAATGCGTGCTAGGAAAAGTGGCAGCCCAACATCGGGTTTGGCTCCATGCTGAGGTTTGGTCATTGTGTAGTTTCGTTTCTTTCCCTCTTTTCCTCTGCGCAATATGGTGAAGACAGAAATGATAGGTATGGCAACTGTTGTGGTTTTTTAACAACATTCAAAGTTGGTTGATAGCTTCTCCATGTTTTCATACTTCTAATTGTCGTGTTGGTTTGTGGTTGCAGGTCTCAGGGAAGGCGAATAGGGACCCGGTTCGTAGATTTGGAAATGAACCCTGTCAAGGCCATACCTTACGCTAAGCCTGTTAACAAGTTTGCACTTGTCGCCTCTCGGCTTTGTGGTTGGGACTAAGTGGATTTCATTGTAGTTGAGGTTTGCTTGAGTTTGGGTGAACTCTGATTTGGGGCAGCGATAGTATTGGGGTTTTAAGTGGGATTTCGAAATCCTTTGGGCCTAAACTTATAAAGACTTGGGTTTGTAATTTTAACATCGTGTATTAGCCATAACGAAAATCTTGATGCCTTTAACATGCTCTATGTGTAAAATGGTAAATCGTGTTTTGTTTATGAATGTTTAAGCCAAGGCAACACCAATTCTTGCAATGGTTCCATGGCCATTGGATGACTGTGTAAACTTGATTTAAGACTTTAATAATTACTTTGTAAATAAATTTATGCAGTGTTGTTATTTCAACTTTGGGTTTTTATATGGAATTTGCATCTCTAGGTGCACTGTGCGGAATTGTTCTCACTATTTTCTTTGGTTATAAACATTGGGTTTATTAAATTGCTGTGTTTTCAATTCTGGGTTATTATTTGTATGGCATTTTCCATTATTGATTTTAATGGCTATGATGAGGACCACCCTGTTAGTGAGATGGCTTTGGGGCCACGCCTTACATGGTGTTGGTGCTCTCCATGAGGGATACGACAGCATAGACTCGTTTTAGATTTACATTTGGTTGTTAATATGGAAATGTGGAAATGTGAAAATAAGTCATGGGTATACAAACTCTGCACTCGGACTCTTTGCTAGAGGTTGTTTAGTTGACAGAGTTTCTACTCCTATACAAGGGTTTAGATTAGTTTAGGGGTTTAAATCAATGGACTGTGTATTTAAATATGGGTTCAAGGTCAAGCTTACAGCGTGGTTGTAAAAGAGAGAGTCTCATCACCTTCCTGTAGCGAATTTATTTTATTATTGTAGCCCGCATACAGACTATTTATAGCGTGGCCTTAGGAAACATAGAAGGGATTTACACGATTCGATTCCTGAAATTAATTGTATAAAAAATTTGAACTGTTTAAATGATTAAGATGAGATTTGTAAAAGGATTATTGTGTATTTAATATTTTTTGTATTTTGTAATACAAAGGGCATATTATTTTATGTATGCGAAATACACGCGAAATAACAAAGGTCGTCTATAGGATTCGTTCCTGCGACCTTAATGTAATTTCATGGTTTTAATTATTTATTATTGTATTGTTCTTTGGTTAATTATTATACGATGGTTGTGAGTTGATATTAGATGGGACTATAATGTAGACCAATGAATGGTCTCGATGCTTACTCTATTTATTTGATTTTTAATAATGTTTATTGTATTGGCAATGGTTTGTTATTTAACGTACATTTATTTATACAGACCTTGAAAGGTATTTTTAGATTGTTTATCTCAGATTTAAATTCTTTTTTTATAACAGTTAATGTATATAAATATATATAACTATACTGGTTATATACTACTACTATACTTAGTTAGTTTTCTTGTTATTATAATTAGATGATACTAGATTAAATCTAGGTTTTAATTGCAGCATGGCTCTTCTAATAAATTAAATATGTCAGTAAAGTATATAGGCCAAAGAATACATCTAGGTAGTAGATTTGAAAATAAAACCTAGTTTATAATTAACACAGTTTCAACAGTAAAAATATTACAGAAATGAAACTAAGGTGCAACTCTTGCTAAACATTTATACATGAATTAAAAAATACAGAAATAAACTAAATGAATAAACCCTTGATAATTCTAGCATAGAAAATAACTTACATCTTAGGGTTATAATTTAAAATGTAAACCCTAGAAGGTTTAAACAGAAAACAAACACATAAGGTTAGAAAATATATAATGTAACCCTTTGCCTAATTTAACCAACATTTATTCTAGAAAATGGAATAGGTAGTCTATGACTTCATACCTGAAAATTTGAAGCTCTTTTAATGGATGAACCTGCACACTCAAATAACCAGCATTAATAAATCATAGGAAGATCTGACCTCTATATTAGATGACCGAATCACTTGAGAACTACTATGTTCCACCCAACCATGACTCGGAATCGTTCCTGGTTTCAATATGGATCCCCCCGAGATGGAATCCAACGTGCAAGTAGCTTAGAGATCATAAGGTAGGATTTCCTATCTGGTATATCAGGCCTCGATCAGTTCTCCTTTTTCCTTGCAGGAAAATGTTCTACAAGAATTTACTTGAGAATAAAACAGGCAGAATAATGAATCCAAAATGATAGATTAGAACCTGAGGACTTTCCTTGACTTGAGTCTTTATAGACATATTTTTTCAGTCAAAGGGACAGTTAAATCAAGAAACCTTGATTTCTTAATTTAACACTTTTAATTAATCTGGGTAATTTTTAATACTTTAACTTAGGAATTTTCAACTAGTTCCTAATTAGACTTTTGTAGGTATTGTACTATTTATTATCTTTTAATAATAAATAATAATGGATAGATCTTTTCTTTCTTTCTTTCATCATTAATATTATTACTATATTTATTCTTTATACATACCATGTATAAAATTCATAATAGTATAACATTTTTAACATTTGTCTTTGGGCATCATTTACCATGATCCCTAGACTTAATGACACTTCCTCATTAAGGTCAACAAGTAGATGGTTAGGTATACTAGGCTAGACAACTATAAACATCCTTGCATGTTGGATTCCCTTGTATAACGTGGTATGTCTTCAGTACTTGATGAGAATACAGAAATTCAAAATTTCATTTAATCACTTAAAAATAAGTATGATGAGATCAATATTTTTCTCGAGTCGTTTTCACTCGGGAATTATTAATTCTTTTCAGTAACCCCTAGCGCTTACGAGAGCCCATACTCAACGCTATAAATAGGGAGTTACAAACTTAGTGCAATTCAATAGCTCTTTGCTCAACACTAATGCTAGGATGTACTTGTATGATACACCTAGGGATACAATGGCCAAGGATCCGATGCTCCAGAGCTTATGCTCAACATCAACATGGAAGGATCCAAGGATTATGCCCAACTATTCCAACTTATCTTTTCATGTGTTCCAGAGATTTATGTTCAAAACAATTATAAATACTCATGTCCTCCAGATCTCCTCGCTCAACAAAAAAATCTCATAAATCATGTGCTTCAGGGTCCATGCCCAACAAAAACAAGCACACACACACACACACACACACACACACACACACACACACACACACACACACACACACACACACACACACACACACA
>LPNX010803392.1:41249-55270 GCA_001517045.1 Pseudotsuga menziesii
TTGGCTTACACCTAATATATAAAAAAAATCATCATTTTCATATGCAGTGGGGCCTTCGTCCCAATATATCAAAATAAAACATCAAGATAGCATCATAATCAATAGGTTCTTGCCTATAAGTGTTAGGCCCAAAATTCAGGATATTACAAATATGCTTATAACTGTATCATAATAAATCATGTAGATAAGTCGCTCAATGGCTAATCCCTGTGTGGCCTAGCATGAGAGAATGTAATGTAATATTTTTTCACATACCATAACCGCTATACCATATTTTGTCACAGACCAATTTTCCCTATGATAAATAAATAAAAGATAAAGAAAAGAGTTTTAAATTTTATAAAAGAATAAAAAGTTATGTAAAATAAAAATAATATGTTATGATGTAAGTGTGAAAAGTCATTCCTTTTTGGTATTTTACCTTATGAGGTATTTACGGATGATTTATTTTGATTGGGGGTGTTATCACTCCAGGAAACTACTTAGTGGTTATGGCTAAGTATGCCTGGTAACTTAAGAAATGAATGTTTCTCAGTAGGTGGATCAATGGGATACCAAGAAAGCACAATGAAGAGATTAACTTATCAGAACATCTTAATGAGCCAGTGCTTTTAGAAACTATCAATCAGATGCAATATAACAGTGAGTGGTATGAAGAATACTATTTAGATAACCAAGTACATGGAATGCAGGGTCAAAGATAACCAAGCACATTTGAATGTAGGGTCATACTAAATAGTAAAGGATTCCTTCATTCAAGTTCATGAGCATAAAGCTGAGCTAAACTTAAACAGAGTACAGAACAGAAAGATAGATGAAAAGTCTGATAATAGCAGCAAGAGAAGACTGTGATTGTATTAAGATAAGCAATCAGTACATAGGCCAAATTCTCTCCAAGATTGAACCTTTTCTCCATCTAAGTTCTTAGGATTTATAGCCTTTACAAACAGTCTTCAGATCCTCAAAATATGGATCTGCTATACTAAAAGTAGTAACTAGAACAGCAAATACAAAAAGATAGGGAATGATCCCTCAAAACAAGGAAACAATAATGCGTTGGTCCCCTTTCTCGTGTTGATAGTTGGTGAAGTGGGGTCAGCCTTCCAAGGCTTGGTGGGCTTCGATTTGGTACATAACAGAATCGATCTTGATGATGTGGCAACCAATCCCTGGAATATTACTTTTCAAAGATACCAAGATCTAGCAAAAAACCCATTTTGACTTCAAACTTTATGACCTCTTGGATGCTGATCCCTTTAATCTGGTCAACCTCCTCGCCTGTTCTTGATGAGTTTCCACTGCTATTTCTTCCTTAAGAGTAGTGGCTATCTCAGTCAATGTCTCAAGCCCTAATGATTTTGCCTCTGTACCAGCTGATTCTTTCATTTTTAACCTGAGTATCCTGAGATTTCGGTATAGCCTGGCATTTTCCTTCATTAACATACTATTCCTCTCAACTGTTTTCTTATGCTTTTCTATAATCTCTTTGCTTTGATCTCAACTGTTTCCTGTGCTTTCAATTTGCAGGTGAACATCATCATCCACAATGTGAATGGCATGCAACATCTCCCAGAGCCAAAAATACAACAATGCCACAACTGACAAAACCTCAGCGTTCAAGAAGCTAAAATCAAACGACACCGTTGAGGCTTAAAGGACACAGAGCATGACCAGGACCAGATTACGATCAGATATTTCTTTTACTGTTGCCCAGATAAAGAGAGCCAAAAAGCTAACCGCCCCTGCTGAAGCCATAAAGAGAGCTTCCATTGTACAGAAAATGATGTTCGTGAATGAAATAATACAGGGGCCATATGGGGAGGCAGTAGTAAACTGAAAGGCCATTAGGGTTAGGCTCAATAGAAACCCATTTTGCCGGTCGTTATCCAGCAACCAACACAACGGTAACATCAAGACGTATAAGAATGCTCTAATAATGAAATAAATGGACGACCCGAGCATAACAGACACAAACAATGGCAGGTCATTGCGTATGATTGTCGTTATAATACAGAATGGAAACATCGTGTTCTTGATAAATGGAAACAACATTTTCTTGATTCTAGGGCAACCTTTCCTGATCGGCCTTTGATGCTGCCGATGCTAAGATTTGTAGGATGATAATTCTCGGGGCCAACTGGTTGAATTGCTCAGTTCATGGAGAAAGCATCATCGTTTATGAGAGACATAAAATTGGTGGGACCATTGTTTATTTTAAAATAACATTTCTTCCTAGTTAGAAGAAGAGAAACTTAATTGGACAAAGTTATTTTAATATCTCTCCTTTTTCTTTTGCTAGTCTTTGGAGTAATGCTTTTCTTGCCTTTACTCTATTTGGCTGCCTCCTCTTCAGCTATTTTTGTAGGAAACTCATAAAAATAGTTCCAGTCTACATTCCTCCTCCTCAATGACTCTTTAAAATTTAAAATAAATTTTTGGACTCTATCCTATCACCTAAAATAATGAAAAACTGACTGGTCATTTTAGGAGATAACATCTGGCTCCTACTCGGGGAAAGAATCCTCCCAGTGAGGTTCTAAGAATCCTAGAACCAATGCCTTTCCTAAAAATAAAACTGACAACTAATCTAGTACTCCCATTGGGCATGGATTTTATTTTGACAAACTGACTCTAAACCAAAACAAAAATGATGAATATTTACAATGAAAAAGGCCAGAGGCCTTTATGAGAAATAGATTTTCAAAAACCGCCCATTAAATGGGCCACCTGCAAGAATCTCTCCATCCAGATGATGAAGAACAAAAGTGTTGTTGTGATATACCTCTGCAATAACGTATGGACCAGTCCATAAAGAATCAAACTTACCATGCTGTCCCTTCTTTTGCCTAGCTGCATCCCACTTCAAGACCAAATCACCTGTTTTGAACATCCCTGTTTTTGTTTTCCTGTCAAAAGTGTTTTTCACCTTCATTTGGTGATTTTCAGACTTTTCTATCAGATGCTCTCTCTCCTGCTACAGCTCCACCAATTGAAAAACTCTCCTAGTGTGATCATCAGTTTCAGAGCCGGCCTCTTGAAGGAAACTAGTCACCGGTAACACAAGTTGGACAGGGAATATGGCTTCAGTACTTTATACTAGCTTAAATGGAAATGTGCCAATAGACTTTTTGATGGTCACTCTGTCAGCCCACAAGGCGAATTTTAACTTGCTGTCCCAACTTTTCTTGTTTTCCTCCAGCAATTTCTTGATGATATGAGACAAACTTTTATTGGAAGACTTAGCTAGTCCGTTGCCCTGTGGGTAATATGATGTGGAATGAGCTAGATTGATCCCCATTTCTTCACATAAACTCACCAAATGCCGGTCATTAAAGGCAGGAGCATTGTCTACAATCAGCTTCCTGGGACAGCCAAACCTTGAAAATATATTACTAAACAGAAAGTCAATAATAACCTTATGATTAGCATTTCTCGTGGGAATGGCTTCAATCCATTTCATGAAATAATCTGTGGCAACCAATATCCACTTGTGCTGATTACTTGATGAAGGATGTATCTCTCCAATGAAGTCCAGGCCCCATTGCTGGAATGGGCCAATGGCTGTGATGGGTTTCAAAGGTAAAGATTTCAGCTGTTCCTTTCCTTGAAATCTTTGGCATTTGTCACATACTTTAACAAAAGCAAATACATCAGAAAACATCCGAGGCCAGTAATAGCCAGCTCTCAGTATCTTGTGGACTGTGGTCTTCCAGTAGTGATGTCCACCATAGATACTGTCATGAAATTCAGTCATTATCTTGACAGACTCCTCTTTTGTCACACATCTCAGGAGAATCCCTAAAGGATCTTTCCAAAACAGTAGGTTATCTTTGATGCAGAAATTTGTAGCTTTGAGCTTGAGAGCTCTTCCCTGAGTTCTGGTTAGTCCCTCTGGCAGAGATAAATTTTGCAGAAAGAAAATAATATCCCTGTACCATTCATAGTCTGAGATATAGGATGTTACCTGTAAATCTGTACTCATTTGATTTGCTGAAATTTCAAACTGGAAATCTGTTGTACCTTCTTTCTCATCATTAATCTTTAATGCTTTGCAATTCTCTTCAGCCAGCAACCGAGCAAGTCCTTGCCCTCTGACCAGCTTGATAGGTTTGATTTCGGTGTCGAACTCAATCAACTTTGCTACCCACTTACTCCTTTTGCCATCAATGTCAGGTTGAACCAAAACATCTTTGACTGAACTAGAGGGAACATAAGCGATTACCTTAGATTGGAGAATGTAAATTCTGAATGCCTTCAAGGCTTTGATCAATGCATATTCCTGCTTCTCCATAGGTTCATACTTGAGCTCAGCATCACGGAGCACTCGGCTAAAAAAGGCAATAGGCTGCTCTTGTCCATCATCATTTTTCTGTAAAAGAACAGCTGCAATAGTGTCATGTGAAGCAAATGAAAATATGAAAAATTCTTTTTCAAAGTCTGGACTGATTAGAACCGGAGCTAAAGTGATTGCTTCTTTGATATCATGAAAAGAAGCTTTTGCCCGTTCAGTCCATCTGATTTCAGAATCTTTCTTCAACATGCTGGTAATGTGCTTAGTCAATTCTGCAAAATTTGATATAAATATGAAAATGAAGTTGATAGTGCCAAGAAAAGATTGGACATCTTTCTTGGATCTAGGCAGTGACAAATTTTGGATTGCCTCCACTCGCTTGGGATCAATTTTAATCCCTTCTGCTGAAACAATGTGACCGAGCAGTTTACCTTCCTTCAGTGCAAAAAATGACTTCTTCGGATTCAATGAGATCCCATATTTTCTGCACTTCTCGAATGCCTTTCTCAAATGCAGCAAATGATCATCATGACTGTGAGAGAACACTGTGATATCATCGAGATATATAAGGACAAATTTATCCTTTTCTCCGACAAAGGCAATATCCATTGCCCACTGGAAATTAGCCCCGACATTCATGAGACCAAAAGGCATCTTTTGGTACATGAATGTGCCCCATGGAGTCATGAAGGATGTCTTTTTTCTGTCCTCAGGATGGACAACAATCTGATTGTATCCCGAGAAACCGTCTATAAAAGACATGACACTTGCTCTCGAAACCTTCTGCAAGATGTGCTCCATTTTGGGCAATGGATAATTGTCCTTTCGAGAGCACTTGTTTAAGTTTCTGAAATCGACACAGAGTCTGATTTCACCATTCTTTTTTCTCACGGGGACAAGATTTGCAATCCAATCTGAGTATCTAAGCGGGATAATGATTTTAGCCTCAAGCAACTTTCTGATTTCTTTTTCCATTGTGGGCAGCAACAATGGGCTGAAAGATCTCAGCTTCTGTCGGAAAGGAGTGGTATCCTTGTTCAATGGGATTTTGTGTTGAATGATCTCGGTGTCATATGTCTTTAGATCTGAATACTTCCATGCAAAGATGTCGGAGAACTGTTTCAACAGGCCAGCATACTCAGACTTCTGCTGTTCTATTAAATGAGAAGCTAAATTTATGAACCTCGTATCTGATTCATTTGACAAATTCAGCGGGTAAACATCAGATTCTTCTTCTGACTTTTCAAGCTTGACAACCACGTCATTACTGTCAAAACGTTTCTCTAAAGGGACCAGCCCCTTAGGAATTCTGTTAGAAGAAAGATGAACTATTTCATGTGCCCCAATTTTTCTTTTAAATCTGGTTTTTTCAGTACCCTGTTCATTCTGATTGTCTTCATCAATTTCGAGGTTAGCAAACTCATCTATGACATTAAGAAATCTGGTCAACTCTGCATCATCCTCAAATACTTTCCAATATTTTATGTTATCAGGAAATGATGGCCTATATTTCATTTGAATCTCATATGATAATTTAGGAGGCAGAGGAGGAATGAAAGTGCATGTTGAAACAGCTAAAGAATCAGCCATTTCGTTCATCAATCTAGGCACATGTGCTATTTTGAACTCAGAAAAAGAAGGGATAATTCTGAGTACCTCGTCTCTGTAGGCCTTGAGCCTGACATGTTTTGCCTGGAATGATTTGTTGACCTGCTGGACAATTATATTAGCATCTCCGAATATATGTAACTTCTTGATCTTCATTTCTTTGGCAGAATTCAGCCCCAACAGCAGGGCTTTGTATTCAACAATATTGTTAGTTACCTGAAAATCTAACTTGAATGACAGCTATGTCTTCTCCTTTGAAGGAGAGATGAAGACAATACCTGCTCCAGCAGACTCTTTGGTGCATGCTCCATCAAAAAACATAGTCCATACCCCGCTTTCTTCACCAATGTCAATGGGCTAAACCATAGGCTTTTTCAATGACAATGATTCGGGTAATGAATCATCAATCTACAGAATACAGGAGCCCATTCCCGTGTCCACTGAATATACTGGATGGTTTGTTGGGTTCTTTTCATCACTGATGATGAAAGAGAGCTGGGACTCACGGTATAACCTTTTATTTTCTCCACCAAATACTGGGATAGTGGCATAGGAAAGGTCCATTTGCAGGGTTCCTCCTAGTATTTTCATCCATGACCTAGACAGTAAGCACCCAAACTTGGGTGGGATATCAACAACTACTACATCCATGACCATGGTTTTCATTGGGGCTGAGGACAGAGAAACAACAAGATCTTTTATCAACCCGAGGCATTTCACCTTCCTGGAGTCGAAGGAGAACAAATCATGGTAAGTGCGGGTGATCTCTAATCCTAATCCATGCATGACTGTTTTGGACATCAAGTTATGGGAAGCACCTGAATCTAGGAGGAAATTGTGCAAGGTCTTTTCATGGATATTTAAAGAGATATAAAAAGGAGGGCAGCTTTCATTCCTCTCTTCAATCATAGGGCCCAAGACAATGTTTGGCTTATCATCAGACAGATTTATGGTATCAGAAGAAAAAGAAACAGATTTGTGATCAAGGGTTTTACAGATATCCTTTCAGAAAAATTCATTCTTCATCAGTTCGACAAGGGGTACTGGAATCTTAAGCTTTTGAATTTCTATTTCTAAATTGAAAGAAGAAGAAATTTTTTCAGGTTCAGAAGAATGAGATCTTACCATTTGCTGGGACTGGGGTGCTTTCTGAACATCTTTGGCTGGCTGTTTTGCAGGAGCAGCAGTCTTCTTCGGAGGAGCTGGAGTACTCTATTTTCCAGGAGTCTTTTTTGATCTCAGATTATACCCTGTCTGTTCATCAGCCTGTAACACACACTGATATTCATAGAGCTGGTTCAACTGCTGATCGAACAATGACCCTTCATAGTCAGACTCTGTCAGAAAAATATGCTCATCTCCATCCTCAACACAATGGATATCTTCCTCTAACTCTTGGACTTCATCTTCATCTTCCTCATCAAGGACAGCATTCTGGAATGGTGCTCTGATCCTCTGTTCATCAGTAGGATTCTTCTCTCTCTGCATAAGATGAACCTGCTGGTTGTTTCTCCTCCAACTTTGATTTTGATTTTGGTTTCTGTTCGGGTAGTCACCTTGATTTCTACCCTTGGCAGGAGATTTACCATCAATCTGGATTTTTGACATTTCATATGTCAAGGTTTCAAGCATCTTTGGTAGCTTGTCAACTTTTTGATTAGAATTTGAGGAAGTAGAAGCCTCTTCACTTCTTTTCTTCCTATCAATATTTCCCTTTAATTTTTCAGAGGCTAGCAAGTTAGATTCAACTTTGATAGCAGCTTCTTGCATAGCTGAAAGAGTTTCAGGCTCTCTTTCTCTCAATAATAAACATAATTGATAATCGAAATCTCTGGAATAAGTAATATGAGTAGAGGTGTCAGAGGGTTTGATGACTTATGGGATCCTATCATACAGCTTATTAAACCTTTTAGAAAAGTCAGATATGGACTCACCATTTTTTCACCTAAGATTTCCAAACTCAGTAATATAATGCAGATAATCTTTCCTGTCACCCCACTCTTTCAAGAAGGCATCATCAAGTGCTGTGATGTCTCCTATAGAGGCAGCAGGTAGTTTTTTGAACCACTTCTGGGCTTCACCATCCAAGCTTTGTACGAATATTCTCATCCAAACATCTTCTGCTTCGATGTTTATGTTTTCAGCATAAGCATAAAATGTTTCAAGATGCTCTTCTACTGTGTACTCTCCCGTCCCAAAAAATTTAGGCATATATTTCTGATAATCATTAGTAGGCATCTGGGACAGTGGATGGGGTAGCTGCAAAGGTGCATATCTAGCAATTAAGATCTGCTCCATCTTGGTGAGACCTCCTCCCACTCCAGCCACGGTGACCGTGGTATTAGGTACAGCAGAGAAAGTGACAGTAGTCGAGCTTACAAAGGTAGGGGAGGGTGCAGCCAAAGGTTTGAAAAAGTGGGACAAAGGGTTATCATATTTACCTTCTTGTACAGCTTGACCTTTGATTTTCTTCTCCTTCTTCAAAATCTGATTTGGATTTGATACTGGAGACACCAGGGGTCCTTGTGGATTTTCTCTGGTACTGGATCTCTTCGGAGCCAGAATGATGTTGTGGAATGATGTTGTGGAGTCACCAGATAGAAGATATATAACTAGTGAAGTGTCTAATCCTTGTCTATCATCAAGGAATAGATCTGTGTCATCTCCCAGGAAGTTCAGCTTCTCAACTCGCTCCCCAGCAATGGCGCCAATTTGTTATCACTCCAGGAAACTACTTAGTGGTTATAGCTAAGTATGCCTGGTAACTTAAGAAATGAATGTTTCTCAGTAGGTGGACCAATGGGATACCAAGAAAGCACAAGGAAGAGATTAACTTATCAGACAATCTTAATGAGCCAGTGCTTTTAGAAACTATCAATCAGATGCAATATATTAGTGAGTGGTATGAAGAATATTATTTAGATAACCAAGTACATGGAATGCAGGGTCAAAGATAACCAAGTACATTTGAATGCAGGGTCATACTAAATAGTAAAGGATTCCTTCATTCAAGTTCATGAGCATAAAGGTGAGCTAAACTTAACTAGAGTACAGAACAAAAAGATAGATGAAAAGTCTGATAATAGCAGCAAGAGAAGACTGTGATTGTATTAAGATAAGCAATCAGTACATAGGCCAAATTCTCTCCAAGATTGAACCTTTTCTCCATCTGAGTTCTTAGGCTTTATAGCCTTTACAAATAGTCTTCAGATCCTCAAAATATGGATCTGCTATACTAAAAATAGTAACTAGAACAGCAAATACAAAAAGATAGGGAATGATCCCTCAAAACAAGGAAATGATAATGCGTTGGTCCCCTTTCTCGTGTTGATAGTTGGTGAAGTGGAGTCAGCCTTCCAAGGCTTGGTGGGCTTCGATTTGGTACATAACAGAATTGATCTTGATGATGTGGCAACCAATCCCTGGAATATTGCTTTTCAAAGATACCAAGATCTAGCAAAAAACCCATTTTGACTTCAAACTTTATGACCTCTTGGATGCTGATCCCTTTAATCTGGTCGACCTCCTCGCCTGTTTTTGATGAGTTTCCACTGGTATTTCTTCCTTAAGAGTAGTGGCTATCTCAGTCAATGTCTCAAGCCCTAATGATTTTTCCTTTGTACCAGCTGATTCTTTCATTTTTAACCTGAGTATCCTGAGATTTCGGTATAGCCTGGCATTTTCCTTCATTAACATACTGTTCCTCTCAACTATTTTCTTATGCTTTTCTATAATCTCTTTGCTTTGATCTCAACTGTTTCCTGTGCTTTCAATTTGCAGGTGAACATCATCATCCACAATGTGAATGGCATGCAACATCTCCCTGAGCCAAAAATACAACAATGCCACAACTGACAAAACCTCAGCGTTCAAGAAGCTAAAATCAAATGGCACCGTTGAGGCTTAAAGGACACAGAGCATGACCAGGACCAGATTACGATCAGCTGTTTCTTTTACTGTTGCCCAGATAAAGAGAGCCAAAAAACTAACCGCCCCTGCTGAATCCATAAAGAGAGCTTCCATTGTACAGAAAATGATGTTCGTGAATGATATAATACAGGGGCCATATGGGGAGGTAGTAGTAAACTGAAAGGCCATTAGGGTTAGGCTCAATAGAAACTCATTTTTCCGGTCGTTATCTAGCAGCCAACACAACGGTAACAGCAAGACGTATAAGAATGCTCGAATAATGAAATATATGGACGACCCGAGCATAACATACACAAACAATGGTAGGTCATTGCATATGATTGTCGTTATAATACAGAATGGAAACATCGTGTTCTTGATAAATGGAAACAACATTTTCTTGATTCTAGGGCAACCTTTCCTAATCGGCCTTTGATGCTGCCGACGCCAAGATTTGTAGGATGATAATTCTCGGGGCCAACTGGTTGAATTGCTCAGTTCATGGAGAAAGCATCATCGTTTATGAGAGACATAAAATTGGTGGGGCCATTGTTTATTTTAAAATAGCATTTCTTCCTAATTAGAAGAAGAGAAACTTAATTGGCCAAAGTTATTTTAATAGCTCTCCTTTTTCTTTTGCTAGTCTTTGGAGTAATGCTTTTCTTGCCTTTACTCTATTTGGCTGCCTCCTCTTCAGCTAGTTCTGTAGGAAACTCATAAAAATAGTTCCAGTCTACATTCCTCCTCCTCAATGACTCTTTAAAATTTAAAATAAATTTTTGGACTCTATCCTATCACCTAAAATAATGAAAAACTGACTGGTCATTTTAGGAGATAACAGGGGGATATTGGAGGAATCACCACAAGGTAGAGAGGAGGGTTAAGCAATAGGCCATGTACCCAATTTAGTTTTTTTATGCGTGAGAACGTATTGGGGTTTTCCACGTAATGAAGGTTGGGGTGAGATCAAGAGATGATTTGTCGGTGGTGGGAATCCACAATAATTTTGGCGGTTATCCACAATATTTTCCTCTCTGTCGTCTTCTCTCCAAGAGACCAAATATCACATGCACAACATATAAGTTTCATATCTATAAATGCACATTATGGTTCTACATATATGTTATATATCTAATGAAATATTCTTAATTAAATTATGAATCAATTCTTAAGAAATATTTACCTTACAGTATTTAAATTATAATTAATTGATTATAAAAAATAGCTTTTGACATAGTTAATATATTCAATTTAACGAGGGCCATAACTATCTTCAACAATATCTCCATGAATCACTCAAAATGAGATCTTCATTTCTCAACTTGATTATATTTACACTTGATTATATTTAAGCTTGATCGCTAATTTCACTTTTTCTTTTGATCTTTGGATTTTATGTATAATTTTATATGCATTGTCTACTTCATTCATATATATTATTGTATTTATTAAATATAACAAGTAATAATCCTTCAATTATTCATATTTATAGAGAAATCATAATACCAAATGTAAGTAGTAATGTACTAAAATAACTTGTTCTCCTTAAAACCTTCTCATTCATGCACCATGGGTCAAGAGGTTTCAAAACCCTTGAGGTTCCCATTGCAAATCAATCCAATATCCAAAATTGGGGAGGAGGATTTTTAAAGCCTCTCAAGCATAGTTAAATATGATCCCATTGATGGTGACAACTATGTGCAACCAAACACAAATATAAAATATCTATTTTAGCCACAAGGCTAACTATGCATTCTCTATTCTAGTCTAAATAACCTATGAAGAGAATCCGTCTTTTATGTGCAACTTTAAGTCTCTTGGAATATTTCAATGGCATACTATTAGCATTCATAATCAATTGACTGCCAAATTTAATCCTACAAATTCTATTTTTTTTCCCTTTATGCTTAATTAGTCTAGAAATCCTTTAAAGTCCCTTCTCAAACTCAATTAAAATATAATGAACCAAGACATGAGATTTCCTATTTAAAAAAAAAAAATCCATGTCCATCCAATTGGAAGCTCACTTTTATTACTCTATACCTTTACTCAACACTAGAACCTCCTAAAAGAGAGGAAGTGGAGGACAAAAATCAACTCAAGTCTTTGGAAAACATAGTGAAATGTGCCACCAACTTTAGCATGCACTGGAGATCAACTCAAGTCTTTGGAAAAATAGTGAAATGTGCCACCAACTTTAGCATGCACCGGAGCTATGTAAATGAGTGGGAAAGAAGTAAGTAAGATAAAAGATAACTAAAACAAGATAAGACCTTTAGTCAACCTCCTACAATAGAGGAAGAGCAGGACAAAAATCAACTCCAAGTCTTTGGCAAACATAGTGAAATGTTCTACCAACTTTAGCATGAACCGGAGCTATGTAAAGGAGCGAGAGAGAAGTGAGTAGGATAAAAGGTAACTAAAACAAGACAAGACCTTTAGTCAATGCTAGAACTTCTTAAAATAGAGGAAGTGGAGGACAAAAATCAACTTGAAGTCTTTGGAAAACATAGTGAAATGTGCCACCAACTTTAGCATGCAATGGAGCTATGTAAAACTTTAGCATGTAATGGAGCTATGTAAAGGAGTGAGAAAGAGGTTAGTAGGATAAAAAGGCAACTAAAATGACTTTTTTTAAGCTAATTTTTTATAAAAAAAATTGTCAAAATTGTTTTTGGAAATTGTTTTTGTTTTAACCATGGGAACAACAGTAGCCCAAGAGTATATCCAACAACCTGCAAGTTAGATATACCAATAACTTGTGACTTAGCAGGGGTGAATATGTCCCGAAGCCCACTGAGGTGAGCCTCTATCCCATGGGCCACCTACCTTTCTAGCCTTGTCACAATAGGACAATGAGCAACCCTTCTCCCCGGGTAAATCCATTAAAGTGGGTAACACTTTTTGGCCAAATTTGGTGATGAAAACCTAATTTTTTACTCATGTTCTAGATATAAGCCGCCTCGAAACACACATAGGCCATGTGAATTTTTCCTTGTAGTAAAAAAACGAATTGTAGAATATTATGTTGGCTTCCCAATGATATTTAAAAAAAATATTTCGATGTCATTTGATGTGTGAAATTTCGCATCCATGTAAGAGGGCTAATTCTCTATTTTTCAGGACCTCAATCAAGTTATGGAGCTTGATCGAGGTATTAAAATCCCTTGATTGAGGTTTTAACAGTAGCTCGATTGACGGTTTATTAGAACCTCGATCAAGGGTTTAATAAACCCTCGATCGAGCTACCGTTAAAACCTCGATCAAGGTAATTATGAAACCCTCGATCGAGCTACACCCTTGATCAAGATCCTCTTTTTGTTAAAAATCATACAAAAATTTCTAGGAATGAACTTAGGGATTGATGGCATTAATTCTATTCCAACTACCTTCCTAACCTCATTTTCCACCCGAATTCCTAAATAAATTATATTTAGGCATAAACATGTTACTAATTTTATCCTTAGCAAATGACTAACCTATTTGAAACAATGCTTGTGTTATAATGCAAATTTAGCATTGTGTATTGTGTTTACATATTGTTGCAAGTATGAATTTGGATTGTTGATCTTGATCATAATGGGAAGCAAGAAGCGCTGAAGTAAAATATCTACTAGGAATCAAAGAAACAATGAAGAAATAAGAGAGAAAGATAGAGAAAGAAAGAGGAAAAAAGGAGCAATCTTGAGAGGAGAAGTTGCAAATCAACCTATGATGGGAGAATCAAATGCCATTGCTAACAATATTTGTATGATCCAAAAGTTATGCAATTTCATATTCATATATATATATAATTTCATGTTCTTAGTGATCTAGTTCATATAATTTCATATTGATATATTGATATAATTTCATATTGCATAATATATTCAATTTCATAGTGTTCTAGCTCATAATATATATATATATATATATATATATATATATATACATGTTAAATTGTTTAGAATGTAAATATAATTTTGTAATTGGAATTTTGTAATTAATTCATAAGCTTATATACATTGTATGTGCATATATGAATTCATAAATGTATGTAAATTGTATAATTTGATATTCGTGAACATATTCATATAATTTCAGATTGCATATTCATATATTCAATTTCATAGTGTTCTAGTTCATAATACACACACACACACACACACACACACACACACACACACACACACATATATATACACACACACATATATATATATATATATATATA